>JACXGM010023149.1:0-10881 GCA_016801145.1 Umbra pygmaea | reverse complement strand
TAAAACACAAGTAAAATGTACAGTAGTGACTAGAAACAGTAGTGACTAGATTTGGATTTTCCTAGGCGTGTGAGCATGGGTGGTCTTATACATGATATAAGAAATGTTAACATAAAACCTTATCAGTGTGTGTAGAATGCAGATGCAATTGGAGTGGGACTGAAAGCTGCCATTCCTAAATACAGTAAAATGGGACTCTAGCCAGTTCATTGTAGGTTTGTAAGGGTAACTAGGTTTCTTACAGGATGGAAAAGATTGCTATGTTCTACACAGTATGGTAAGCGTAAATTTCTTCCTCATAGGCAGGTAATTATGACAAGATTTAAACAGGCTGGTAAAAGTAACTAAGTTCCTCAAATGGTGAAAACTTGGTTTCCTTCAGGCTGGTGAAGTGTACTACACAGCAAAAAGTCCAGTGTTAAATTAACTCTCTCAGTGTTTATATAGCTCGACTGGAGCTATAAAAAACCTGAGAGTGTTAATTTAACATTTTGCTGTGTAGGTTTATCTCTGTAACGAATCACTCCCAGAATATAAAATAATAATGTTTATTCTGTAAGTAATAGAAGTATTCAGTCAGAATAAAAAGGAGCAGGACACAAATAGGCAGGTAGGTTTATAGTCTATGTTCCGTTTCCAATCCGGGTAGTCAGACAAGCAGAGTTCCGTTAACAATCCATGTAGTCAGACAAGCAGTGGTCGGTATCCGAAATCAGGTAGGCAGACAGGCGGAGGTCGGTACACAAATTAGGTTCTCAGTTGAGCAGGCTTTTCGGAAACAAGGCTGACAATATAAAGCAAAGGTACAGGGGATTATGGCACTGATGATTTCATGAGCTGTATGCCAAAATCATCAGTATTAAAACCACAAATGACCTGAAATATTTCAGTTGGTGTGCAATGAATCTAAAATATATGAAAGTTAAATTTTTATCATTACATTATGGAAAATAATGAACTTTATCACAATATGCTAATTTCTTGAGAAGGACCTGTATATACACATATACACATACACTCACCTAAAGGATTATTAGGAACACCCATTAAATTTCTCATTAATGCAATTATCTACTCAACCAATCACATGGCATTTGCTTCAATGCATTTAGGGGTGTGGTCCTGGTCAAGACAATCTCCTGAACTCCAGTTCAGAATGAATGTCAGAATGGGAAAGGTGATCTAAGCAATTTTGAGCGTGGCATGGTTGTTGGTGCCAGATGGGCCGGTCTGATTATTCACAATCTGCTCAGATACTGGGATTTTCACGCACAACCATTTTTAGGGTTTACAAAGAATGGTGTGAAAAGGGAAAAACCTCCAGTATGCGACAGTCCTGTGGGCGAAAATGCCTTGTTGATGCTAGAGGTCAGAGGAGAATGGGCCGACTGCTTCAAGCTGATAGTAGAGCAACTTTGACTGAAATAACCACTTGTTACAACCGAGGTCTGCAGCAAAGCATTTATGAAGCCACAACATGCCCAGCCTTTAGGCGGATGGGGTACAACAGCAGAAGACCCCACTGGGTACCACTCATCTCCACTACAAATAGGAAAAAGAGGCTACAATTTGCAAGAGCACACCAAAATTGGACAGTTAAAGACTGGAAAAATGTTGCCTGGTTTGATGAGTCTCGATTTCTGTTGAGACATTCAGATGGTAGAGTCAGAATTTGGCGGAAACAGAATGAGAACATGGATCCATCATGCCTTGTTACCACTGAGCAGGCTGGTGGTGGAGTTGTAATGTTGTGGGGGATGTTTTCTTGGCACACTTTAGGCCCCTTAGTGCCAATTGGGCATTGTTTAAATGCCACAGCCTACCTGAGCATTGTTTCTGACCATGTCCATCCCTTTATGGCCACCATGTACCCATCCTCTGATGGCTACTTCCAGCAGGATAACGCATGTCACAAAGCTCAAATCATTTCAAATTGGTTTCTTGCACATGACAATGAGTTCACTGTACTAAAATGGCCCCCACATTCACCAGATCTCAACCCAATAGAGCATCTTTGGGATGTGGTGGAACGGGAGCTTCATGCCCTGGATGTGCATCCCACAAATCTCCATCAACTGCAAGATGCTATCCTATCAATATGGGCCAACATTTCTAAAGAATGCTTTCAGCACCTTGTTGAATCAGTGCCACGTAGAATTAAGGCAGTTCTAAAGGCAAAAGGGGGTCAAACACAGTATTAGTATGGTGTTCCTAATAATCCTTTAGGTGAGTGTATACACTCTAGCCCCTTCATTATTTACACCTTGTAAGTACTGGGTTGGACTCCCATATGCATTCAGAACTGCCTTTATTCTTTCGTGGCATAGATTCAACAAGGTGCCGGAAACATTCCTTTGAGATTTCATTCTGTATTGACTTTATTAAGGCATGAAGTTGCTGGAGGTTTGTCGGCTGCTCACCAATGATGCAAGTCTCCTGTTCAACCACATCCAAAAAGTCCTCGATTGAATTCATCTGGTGACTGTGTAGGCCATTTGACTACATTGAACTCATTATCATGTTTGAGAAACCCGTTTGAGAGGATGTGAGCTTTGTGACATGGCGGGTTATCTTGCTGGAAGTAGCCATTAGAAGATGGGTACACTGTGGTCATAAAGGGATGGACATGGTCAGCAACAATACTCAGGTAGGCTGTGGCATTCAAATGATACTAATTTGGTACTAAGGGGCCCAAAATGTGCCAAGAAAATGTCCCCTACACCACTACACAACCACCAGCCTGAACCGTTGATACAAGGCAGGATTGATTGATACTTTTATGTTGTTTACGCCAAATTCTGACCCTAACATCTGAATGTTGCAGCAGAAATCGAGATTTCGGCCTTTCAGTATAGGCCTACTGCAAAGTAGAAAGAGTTTGGGCTCATAAAATAATCCCCCAAACAGCTGTCAAAATTGACCAAAAACAATACATTTTATTCTGTCAGTAATTGATATATATATTCATGGCTGGGCAATCTGGTTGTCCTTTGGAAAATAAACAAATTCATTGACCAGGCTGGCCAGTGCGATTGACACATCTCTCACCACATCACACACAGCTGATTTCACAACTCCCATATAGTCACCAGCAACTTGATAGAAAGTCCCACATGCATAAAATCGGAGCGCAATGAGGATCTGGTCTTCCACAGACAGACCGTGACTCCTTTGGGTTCTTTGTTGAAGTTTTGGCCTGAGAAGGTTCGCAAGGTAGTCTATATCAACCTTCCCAAAGCTAAACCAGACATACAGCTCCTCAGTGGTGTATTGCTCCAGTGGCTTGGTACATTCATCATACACCCTTTGACGGTATCCTCTCCTGGCAAAGTGGTGGTGGCGGTGGACAACACCTCCCATTTCACTGTCTCTCTGTGAATCCTCTGAGAAAGGCTGATTTATATGGCTGTGTAGTTGTTTTTTTCAAACACACCTATTACAACTGATTAGTTTCAGCTTGTGTTCAATTGAGGCAATTGGACCCAAGGCCTATAATTGATGAACAATGTTCCCTATAGTAAAGCAACGGAACCATGGACTCAAGAAGCTGTAACTTCACTGCTGGTGAAACCAATGCACTACTAGAGGGTGTTCGGTGCCATTATGGAACAACAGTGGGAAGTTTTAATTCTGCTAAGGATACCAACAAAAAGAAAAATGATGTTTGGATTTCAATCACAGAAAATGTGAATGCCATAGGGTCTGGCCAGAGGAGGACCACAGACCAAATCAAATTGCGGTGTAAGAAATCTTAAGGCCAAGGCAACAAAGGACCATGCTGAAGCCAAAAACACACAAACAGGCAACAAGCCATTTAAGAGGGGAGATTACACAGATGTGGTCCTCAACATCATTGGAGGTGAGAAGTCGCAAGCTCTCCATGGTATTCAAGGTGTTGTAGGGGATGGCGAGCCTTGGATCGAGGAGGAGGTGGAGAATCTGCCAGTTCCTCCTGAGGCTGATCCAGAGAGCGTATTAATATTGAATCTCAGCTCTGTTCCTGAGGAAGAAGCTGGATCCTCATTGGTTGAGCCAGTGGTAGTTGCCACAGGATCTCAGAGGAAAGGCTTGAAGCGCCCTTCATCAAACAAAGATGATGATGATTACAAGGCATTTCTGCAAAAAAAGACTGAAAGGGGAGGAGCACAGCTTTGTCTGGCAGAGGAACAACTGACTTTGACCAAACTGCAGCAAACCAAGGCCAGACTTGAGATCCGCCTCCTAAAGGCTACGCTCAGACAAGCTGGTCTCTCCTAAAGGCTACACTCAGACAAGCTGGTCTCTCCTAAAGGCTACGCTCAGACAAGCTGGTCTCTCCACATCAGATGAAGAAGTCTGAAATTATTGTGGAGTATTTGACATTAAGTCTTTTTTTTATTCAATACATCTATATTTGAAACTTGTTATAAATATCCTCAATCTACAGTGTTTGTGTTGTAGGTCTCAGATGAGCGGACTGCTGGAAGAGGATGGGGTGGGGTTTTTCTTGTTTTTATTTGTTTTTAAATGTGTGTGTTTTCATTTCAAATTAAAATAAACCTATATTGGCCCCACACTGGCTATTCTACTTGTTGCTTTTTACATATCTATAATTCTACATTGTCATTTCCTATCCTATTTGAGCACTGGTTATCCAGATTTGGTGATCCTGAAAAGTTCCTATCCGGATCAGATTAATCTAATCCGATGTTGCTTTGAAAAACTGGCTCAAAAGTAAGATGGATTACGTGATCACGGATCGCAAAAAAAAGGATTACTAAATCCAGATCAATTTTATCCGGATTTAACCTTTTGAAAAACCGGGCCCTGGAGAATGCATCTTGGAGGCCTAAATTGATTAACAGTGTGCTGTGCTGGATTTAACTCGATCCTGTTTAGAGCTAGATTAGTTTTTTATGAGCTGCCAGGTTTGTATAGAGGGAGTGAGAGAGAGAGGTCTTGAGAGATCTACCGCTGTAATACAGACTCTGTTACATTAATTGTACATATACCTACATTGTTTACTGTAAAGTTCCGGAACTTTTACTTTTGTTTATATTTTTATTTTCCTGTGTAATTCATGTGTAATTTATGTAATTCATGTGTAACTTTGTGTCATCTTGCACCCATTTCACTTTATCTTGGCCAGGTCGCCGTTTCAAATCAAACACACACACACACACATTTTTTATGTCTATGTATACATGTGGGGACCTGTAGGCTAATATAGACATGTACACACACACCCGTCAGCAGTACCTAAATGCTGTTTCACTATGTAAATTCCCACCGATGTTCTGGCTGAACAGGATCTGTTGACGGTATCATAATTAATGGCCGTATCATAAATCCTAACAGCTGCTCAGTGCTAAGGTCCACAATGCTGCCATGGAGAAATAGACACTTGATGTTCTTCTAGACATTCTACATCCTCTTTTGTTCTTCCTTTTTTTAAGACAAATTTTGTGTCAAATTCCTTCGTGCTATACTTCATCGAGTGTATTGAAAGGACCTTAGAGATAAATGATGATGAAAAAGACATTGTGTTGCTAAACAGACAAGGTGGCATGTTTTTTTCAGTATGTAGCGAACTACATTGCCCTCAAATTCATCATTGTTAATGTCTGAAGATATTTCCTGTGGCACAGGTGTCCAAAAAACTCCATCAAAACCCCTTATCTCAGAGACCACTGGAGAAGGGCAGGCTCAATACCAATTAAACAATTTTTGCAGCAATTCAGAGTTTTAACAAGACATTTTGATGAACAAGCTATTCGGCTGAATGGCTTTGAAGAGAGGATTAAAATCAACACTATCAACTGCCAATGTTTCCAAAACTACAGAGATGCTGCAAGCATTAAGAACACTGGAGGTGAAACCTAAACAAAAGAAAACAAGGAGCTCCGCAAAGCTAGAGAGCTTAAATTATTATTTTTTTATAACTGATCATGTATTAGTTTATGCATATCAGATAGTTAGTAACATTAACAGTAAAATAAGAAACCAAAGTATATCAGTATGCGATTCCTTAACTCTCATATTGGCATAGTTTTCAACTGGTGAAACCCTTCACATGGTAAAATTTGATTTTCTGGTCTGTACACATTTTTGGATACTACAAACTCCCCTGATTACAAATATATTTGAATCACTCTGATATCTTCATCACAAATGAAGTTACATCATTTAAATTTTGACATGAGTCAAAAAGGGAGAAAACTTAATTCAAAGACTCCATTCTGTTTCATTCTAATTCTATTGTGATTCATGAGGGAAAACATCAACACTCAGTTCGACTGTTTCAAACAGATGGTCAATCTATTAACTATTTTTAATCATTACCTCTGTAGATATTTGTTGCAATCAATTAAAATAACTAGAACAAATTATTATTACCGTAATATACAATATTATATATAAAAAATTGTCCAAAAAATTTACATATTGCAATTACCAAAGGTTACGAAAACATATATTAAAAACCTAAAGAGAAATTATAAAATACATTTTCTATTTCAATACAGGATATCCAGCTGATCCTGTAACTAGCCAGCCAACTGTTTCTGTTTACCCAATCATTAAAATGTCACATCACACCATAGACCTGGACAAACGCACAAACTTCCAGTAGTTTGCTGGTGAACTAGAAACATGTAGCAAGCTAGCTACAGTATGTGGCTTGTCTTAATTCTAAAAGTCTTATACACTCCAAAAACAAATGTATAGCCTATAACTTGAATGTTAGGTTAGGTTAGAAGTTCAGCAAGTTTGGTACAGTTGTGTGCTATCTTACATGTTTTATCCCCTACATCAGCAATGCTTTCCATATCTATCCAAGCACTCACTGTCAATCGTTTTCCTAATAGACCACTGGTGTAGTATTCAATTCATTTAGGTAAATCAGCAGTTGGCAACATTGACCATATTAATGACAACTAAACTTTCAATTATCAAGCAGTTACTTTGTGATCTAGTAAGGCGGTTATTGTTGCTTGACTGAATATGATGTCCAAGTTCAACTATGAGCGCAAAAAAGGGGAGCTTATAATAAATATGTCACACCTGGGTCCGGAACCAGGGGTTCCCACCGCTCCAGTTCCCCGGAGTACTAAGGGGGACATTGGGATCAGGCGCAGACTCTCTGTTTGAGTTGACTTTATGTTCGGGCCTTAGTCAGCTCTAGCCTTCTTTATGCGCGGCTATGCCGTATGGTTACTTTGTGGAGCTCTACCCCACTCTATGGTTGGAGCTCATGATTACGCACACAGGTGCACCTTATTTCAGATCTGTTTTCGCCATTTTAAGTTGGCTGCGCTTGATACCTTTTGTCTGTTATTGTTTTGCTGTCGCTGACATTGTTGGGAGCCTGTATTCTCCTTTTTTGTTTTCAGTTGTATTCATCTGAAGACTATTGGAAGAAATACCACCTTTACCTGCACTTGTCTCCTCGCCTACCTAACGTGACAAAATAATAATAAAACTGTATTTGTATAGCACCTTTCATACAGGGAATGCTGCTCAAAGTGCTTTACATCAATAAAAGTCAAATAAAATAAAATAAATTTGCATAAATAAAAACTTTTACATCAATAAAAGACAAGCTACAGGATATACATTGCTGCTTATAATCTAATCTATTTCTTTCCAGCCATAATTGATAAGCACTGTGCAGCACGGGCAAATATTTTTGTTCATAATACCATTGTGAATGTAAATGTCAGTTTAACTACTAGGCTACATTAATACAGTAACCTTTTAGCAAGTTATTCATAAAGCTACATTGTGTACTTTTTTGAGTTGATTTTTATCAAAAACTCCTTTGTTCTTTCAAAAATATGTGCTCATTCATGTTTGATTACTTCCGCCAACTAATCAAAGTGTTCTCGTAAACGTAGATTCTGTCATTCAGAATACATACAAGCTAGCCAATCGAATTCAATGACAGTATAAAGATCTTCACAAACCAATGGGTGACGTCACACATGTTACATCCAGTGGTATATACAATCTATGATCATGACTGGTTGACGCCAAGGGGGTAGGCTTTAGCAGGGCTCTAAGCTAACATTTTTCCCAAGGAGTACATGTACTCCTAAATAAAAAACTGTCGGAGCACACAATTTAGGAACGCATTTAGGAACGCATTGAAAAATGTTCAAGTGACACAGAATTTATACTTTTTCCCCAGTGTTTTTCCCAAATTTCTCTCACTTTGACTGCACTGCGTTGTCACAGAAAACTACTGCAGTTGGTGCAAGACTCCTTGCAGAATTTGGGAGTTGTCGTTTTTTTAACAATTAGAAGCGGGGGGAAAAATGCATTATGGTAGGTTGTCATTTTTACTTGCACACTGCGCTTGTAAATAATTTTTCTTTGTCTCAAATGTCTATTTTTAGGAGCAAATTCTCGTGAAATGGGAGCACTGTAGAGCCCTGTTTGGAGACGAAAGTGGAAGCAACCATGGGCTTAGCGGCCAACGGTGGAACTGCAACCCCTGCGGTCCAAAAACACCTTTTCCCATAGACTTTCATGGTGAAAGAAACTTCTATATTTCAGCAGATAATTTGTTTTGGGGTACATCAACTTACCAGGCCAAACACCTAAAGGGTCCTTGTTTTAAACGTCAGGTTTTAATTGTTTTTTAACTTTCACTAGTAGCCAAATCTAGAGTTATTAAACTAGACATGATGAATGCGCAGTGTTGCTGCTGGTTGCTACGACACAAACAAACTGTTGCTAGTGCGCATATCCATTGGGCCATTGCTACCGGTTGCTATGACAACACTAACAAACTGTTGCTAGTGCGCATGTCCGTTGGGCCGCACATGGTGGAAGATCCGGGTATTTTGGAGCTTCATGTTAACTTCATGCATCGTGCCGAAGGCACCATCCAGTTCTCTTAATGCATCCATGGGTGATGCGCCATCGCTTCGGCAAAAAGGTTTTCTTCTCATCGCCTCTTCTGCACCCTATGCTTCGCTTCTTTTTGCATTGAGATTGCTGCTTCATGGCAGATGACAATACATTGCTACAGCCAAGTTCACGAGCTACCAACATAATTTTCAAGCTAACATTTGATGGCAGCTATGTAGAAACATAAAACCCACTGATGTACACCAACAGCCTCAAACACTTTTACCCATGACGCATTCTTTACGTTTGTGTCCCTTTATGTAAACACATTGTACAGGTCTGGAAATCCAGACACCACAATTATCAACTTTTCCTCAGTGTTGGTCGTAGATATCGATTGTACAGTAGGACATTTTCACAGAGCAGACAGGATGAACAGACACACCCAACACGAAGTGAAATCTTTCTTGAATTTGACAAAAATAGGATGGATCCTATCTTTCTGCGCCTCTCAAGCCAGCTTCGAATCACCAGGTATTCGACACTGAGCTGTGCACTGTCACGTGACCCAATTGAAAATGAATCGGAGGCCAAATTTTGCTAGGTGTCTTTGAAATGCCTAGTGGACAGGGCCAGTTAAGTAACGGGCACTATCCACTTGCCTTTTGGATTTTCACGTGCCAACACTTGGTTTGCTCTTTGCTGCTTGTGGGCATGTATGTTTTAAGCTCCAAATTGTCAGAATATGTGGGTTTATGTTGTCCACCCACATCTTGAGGATCGACCACAAGTTCTCAATGGGATTAAAGTCTGGGGAGTTTTCTGGCCATGGACCAACATTTTGATGTTTTGTTCCCTGAGCACTTATTATCAATTTTGCATTTGCGGTCTACAAGTGTGTCTGCGTGATGATGCAGTGTGGTGATTTTTTGCCGTGCCTGGTGTGAATCCAGCCTAATACGTTCGGGATCGGAGCAAATGGAACGGTGAGCAACGCAACAAACCCAATGTGCGACGCACCAAACCCAGTGTGCGATAGCGTTCCGTTTCCCCCAGTCCGGACAGTAATATGAGCCCGCGCCCCCAAATTAAGATCCACCAACCGCGGCTGCGTGATGATTTTTGATGCGCTCCACCTTGGCTCCGTAACAGTGAAAATCAATGAAATAGCGGCACAAGCTCCTCATAGCTCCCATACTCAGCCTGCCATGTGCCTGTGCCTGAGAGTGTTCGTGTGCGATGAACACACATTGAAATCGGAGAGGAAGGGTCTAGATTAACAGGTTGTGATTATTAATTAGTCCATGGAATACTAAAAGCAGAGGGAAGTATGCATTGGTGTTAACCAATTACATACTGTGATTAAAAAACACACCAATTGTATGTGTAACCAATCTGTAATTAATGTTACTTCTTATGTAAACTTTAAAAACAGTGAACAGCCAATCAAAACGCTCACACACCCAGTGCCCACTGGACTCACACTGCCCGAAATAGCTAGAAAACCAACTATAGTTCTAAGTCCCGCCCACAAAGCCAGAGAGCCCCTGAACTCACACTGCCCAGGCTGACAGCGCCCCATGTGCCCAGACGCTCTTGGGACAGGGTGGGGATTTGCACAGATTCGTGTGAGATATTGGGTTGTTTTGTAAACAGGGTGTTGGTTAGTTTACAGTCATTCAAATCCACTAGGAGGCATAACATTGTAAACAGGGTGTTGGTTAGTTTACAGTCATTCATATCCACCAGGGGGCAGAACATTGTAAACAGGGTGTTGGTTAGTTTACAGTCATTCAAATCCACCAGGGTCAGAACATTGTAAACAGGGTGTTGGTTAGTTTACAGTCATTCAAATCCACTAGGAGGCAGAACATTGTAAACAGGGTGTTGGTTAGTTTACAGTCATTCATATCCACCAGGGGGCAGAACATTGTAAACAGGGTGTTGGTAAGTTTACAGTCATTCATATCCACCAGGGGGCAGAACATTGTAAACAGGGTGTTGGTTAGTTTACAGTCATTCATATCCACCAGGGGGCAGAACATTGTA
>JACXGM010023148.1:0-10619 GCA_016801145.1 Umbra pygmaea | reverse complement strand
GGCCCCCAGGTAGGACATGAGATTTATATTTTTGAAACTAGATAAATCAAGAATAGGGCCCCAGGTAGGACATGAGATTATATTTTTGAAACTAGATAAATCAAGAATGGGGCCCCCAGGTAGGACATGAGATTTATATTTTTGAAACTAGATAAGTCAATTGAGGATTGTTGCCAGAGAACATGACCACATATCAACACATGAGAATAACATCCAGTAAATACTTAATGCAAGAGAAAGAAATAATAATCATGTTAATCTGTACAGCAAAACACACAGGATTTGTACAGTGGTCAAAAGTTCTGAAAATGACAAGTGTTGGTCTCCACAAATTTTGCTGCTTCAGTGTTCTGAGATCTTTTTGTCAGTAGTTATTATGGTATACTGAAGTATACTTTTAAGCATTCCAGAAGTGTCAAATGCTTTCATTGACAATGACGTTAAGTATTTGCAAAGAGTCAATATTTGCAGGGTTTACACTTCTTTTTCAAGACCTCTGCAGTCCGCCCAGGCATGCTGTCAATTAACTTCTGGCCACATCCTGACTGATGGGAGCCTATTCTTGCATGAAAATGTTTTTGTTTGTCCACGTGCATTTTAAGGATCGATAACAAGTTTTCAATGGGATTAAGGTCTGGGGAGTTTCCTGGCCATGGACCCAAAATGTCAATGTTTTGTTCCCCAAGCCACTTAGTTATCACTTTTGCCTTATGGCAAAGTGCTCCATCATGCTGAAAAAGGCATTGGTCACTAAACTGTTCTTGGATGGTTGGGAGATGTTGCACTTGGATTATGGATAAAAGTATGATGAAAATAGAATAGAAATATCTCAATTAGTAATTATTCAATTAACAATGACATGTTTATCGAACCTTGCATTTTTTCTAACGCTTATTTTTATCTACAATGCCAATCGAGAACAATCACTACATTATCCTTCAAATTTTATTACTGTAACTTGTTATTCATAAATGCAACTTTTCAGAGCATTCTAAAGGCATATTTCCTGCATTCTAGAGCAGTGAGAAATGCACCCACATTCATTTATTTAATTAGAAAGCAGGTAAAATCTTTAAAACACAGATTTTTGTAGAGTCTGCATTTTTGGACGGATACTTCAGAAAGCTAACGAAATGTCAGTTTTCGATTTAAAGGTGGATGGGGGAAGTACCATCAAAAAGTGTTTTTTATATTGGGCCTTGTGTCGCTCAGTTGGTAGAGCATTGCACTGCCAGGGTTTGGGTTGATTCCCTCAATGGACTAATACGAAATTCTAAAAGGAAAGGTGGCAAATAAATATTGGTTCTTAGTCAACTTTCATGGTTAAATAATGAAACAATACTCTACTTTGAAGAGTGGAATGATACCATTTCTAAAGGATTTTAGATGTTTATAATGAGCAGTTGAACTGGCAGGCTATATGGGCTGAGGTAATAGGCAGACTGCTTTAAAAACTAAAGGTTCAGAGCTCTGAGCTCAGCAGCTGTTGTGATGTGAATAAAATAGTGTATACAGTCCTATATTCACTTACAGTGGGTTAGGTGGAATGTTGTACTACTATAGAGCAGTAGTGGTAGTGTGCGCATCCCTACCTGCGCGGTGCAGGGCAAAAAGGAGCTGGATACAACTTAAAAGAATGAATGAATATTGTACTATTATGACACATCCTGAATGTCTTTCTCTTCTCTTTCTATCTACTGAATGTTGTGATCAGTAAAAGTACAGGCTCGGCCGCCTTCAGCGCACTGGCCTGGACCTGCCTGTTGGTTCGCTCCGTGTTTTCGGCTCCAGACAAACGACAGGGCCCCATCTGGAAGAAACTGGTACTTGAAAATTAACGCTGACACTGCTTTTAAAATGTTGCTCTTGTCATTGGTTGCAGATGTTTCAGTATGTCCAACAGGGACCTGTCAGCATCATTCATACGTGGTTCTCTTTGACAGGTGGAGGTACAGAGCTTGCTATTGGCTGAGGTGGTGGGCGGGGCTCAAGCCACAGCGCTGAATTCAAACCTGAAGAACCTGAGCCGCTTGTGGAAAGAGGTGCACATAGTAACACAAGGCTTTTGGGATATTTTTACATATATTTTGTGAAATGAATTGTGACGTTTTCTTTCCATTTCAATGTGGTCAAGCTATGAAATAGTTTTTAAATCTAATCTGAAATACCATGAAAAACCTTTTTGTAAATAGGTTCTGTTGCATCTACATGTTGAATGCTTGTCTCTGGTGTTGTCTCCAGAACCCTGGCCTGGCTGATAACTACATAAGCACACTGCTGAGTCTAGAACAGAACTCCAGCTCGTTGGTTCTACTGGCTGTGTGTCTGGAGTTTTGCACAACCAATAAAGACATAGCCACTGTAGAGAAATACAAGGTGAGTGTGATTTGAATATGGGTAGATTATAATTGTTCTACAAGCTGTCAAATATTCCACATGCATGTTATCTATGCAAATGCAATGCATAATGTTACCTGTAGCAGATTAGACAGTGGGCTAGATATTCTGCAATCACCTCATTCCATCGGGTTTCATCTCTATTTGTTTGAGGTCTGGGGACCTGTTCTGCACAAAACTATTATTACAGTGCTGATTAGCAGTTCGACCAATATGGGATATCTGTTATCTATTCTGATTGTTAGGTGAAAAAGCTTGTCGAAATGCTTTCTCTTATAACAGTTTGAGTGAAAAAAGAACATTCTCTGCATGCATAGTGCCTACTACCAGCAAAAACATAAATGCATTTTTAGAAAGGTTTTAAAGTTTGCAAATCATGTAGGTAATTAACAACTCCTTACACCAATACAGATTATTTCCCAATGTTTATCAAAAAGCTTTTGTTTTCCGAGCGATCCACCACCACTGTCTGAGTGGTGTACATAGTAGCACCCATGTGGCTTAATACGGTACGTAGAATAAGCATGATCATATTGTTTCAGAGTGCCCTGTTGGACCTGTATGTGAAGAGTGTCCTGATGAGCAAGACGAGACCACCGCACCACGTACTGGTGAGTGGAGCTGGACCCTCTGTAGGGAGACCCAAAAGTGGAGTTCACCCTAGACGCCAGCATTGCCACCACTGATGAGTGTGGCAAAATAGAGTTAGGGTTTGGTTGTGAAAGTGGGTTTTTGTTCCTTTGCAGGAGAAGAGTGGCTCTCTGCTGCGTCATGTTTCACACGTGGAGTTCAAGGAGCTGCTGTTGCCCTCCCTGCAGAAGGCTATGCTGCGCAGCCCGGAGAACGCCATGCAGAGTGAGCAGTCATATTAAATTATGATTTCCTAGAGTATGCAGTGCTTGGTAACACGAAGCACTGCGTAAATTATATTAAACTGTGATTGATGCATGTCCAGTGACACTAACACTAACACTGGACTCAACTAATCATCTCATCATTGCAATTCTTGTTCAAATGGCAAAATATGCACTGCAAAATGTCATGAAATGCATGTTCTACAGTTTTTAGTGGCTGATCACTAAAAGAGAAAGTATTTCTGTTTCCTCTTTGAAATGTTACACAGTGTGTCTTTTTAAAATGAACAAAACAAAATCTATGTATTGTGTCCTCTAAATATGCCTTTTCTCTTTCAGCAATCTCTTGTCTGCTGGCGTCACTGACCCTTGACCTCAGTCAGTATGCCATGGATATTGGAAAAGGCATTGCCAGTAAGTCAGTTTCCACATGTAGACTATCAGCTGTTTGAGTGTGTTGGTGTTTGTACGTGACCAGACAGTGCCTTGTTTCAGGTCAGCTGAAGTCCAACAACCCCCTTCTGATGGAGCAGGCTGTCCAGGCAATGCAGAACCTGGCCCAGCAGTGTAGCGACCCCAGCTCCATACAGGATGTCATCACACACCTTTTCAGCATCCTGGGAGGCAAGGGCCACACCCCTCACTTGCATCGAAGAATCAAACCTAGTGTCAAGTATGGTACCACACTAACAGAGCTGTGTTTGCAGGGTCAGAGGGCAAGCTGACAGTGGTGGCCCAGAAGATGAACGTGCTATCAGGTAACATGGTCCCTGGTCTCCTTGTTGTCATAATAACACTCAGTATCTAACCTTTGAGTCAGACTGAGGAAGTTATTGAACCCCAGTTATGTTCTCTCTAGGGATTGGCAGCTGCAGCCACCACGCCGTGTCGGGCACCTCCAGCCAAACGCTGAGCTCTGCAGTCACTGTGCTTTTCCTACCCTATCTGCAACAAGAAGGTAACAACAGCCACATGTCTTTACTTTCTGTCTTTTATTGATGGGCAAACAAGCGCTGATGTTGGTTTGTGTGACAGTGCACGAGGGCACGCTGGTGCATGCCGTGGCAGTGCTGTCCCAGTGGATGTGTCGGCTGACAGTGGAAATCCCCAAAGCCCTGCTGGACTGGTTGAAGAAGGCTTTCACCCTGAAGACCTGCACTTCTCCTGTTCGCCACGCGTACCTGCAGGCCATGCTAGGGGCTTTCAAAGGTTAGTTACAAACACTAGGGCTGCATGACTATGGAAATAATCATAATCACGATTATTTTAGTCAATATTGAAATCACAATTATTTAAAACGATTACTTATTGACTTTGGAAATTAGCATTTGTTGATTTCGAAAAATATTGAAAGAATTCTGACGTTGGGAGCGAGTCTCATGTTGGAAGGCATTTTCTGACTTTGATGAGGGTGACCAGCACACATGGTTCGTTTGAAAGTCTAAATTTGATTAGATAGCAATATCTTTCAATTATATATAGTTATTTATATTTATTATATTAAATACATTAACACTTCTAAACGTATCTTATTTTCTGTGCTTAATTAAGTCTGCTATAGAATCGCTAACAGCAGTTCAAACTACTGAATAGAAGTAACTCCACGAAGCCTGGCTCCTCAGTCGGTAGAATACTTGTTCAAAAGGAACATGGCTCTACACTACACCTGCACTAATGAAACAGAACAAGAACGTGATTAACTGCTCAATGATGGTGGTGGGTTGTTATTTTCGTTGCTTTGAGGTACTCAGAGATGCGCAATCTAATACTGAAGAAATATGTTTCAGTAAGCAACGCTGCAAGGACACAAATAAAATATTCTAAACAAGACTCAAACAGACAAAGCTGATAAGCTAACTAACGAACAAAGTACCTGCGTTGCGGTGAGGTAAACTCATGGAACTGCCGCAATCATCTTCTATTACTGTAACAAATAAAATACTGTAAACCATAGATCAGTACTCAGCCTTTGTCACCTCATCTGCCACTTCTGCACAGCATTTCTCATATAAAGCACGCAGAGCAACTCTGGTGAAAATGGTGGCAAGATGGCAAGTTATAACGCTTGTCCAAAGTATGCAGCAACATTCTACAGCTGTCGTTCTCATCTGTGCTAATAGGGCACACATCTTTTGCTAAAAAGTATGCAACGGCATGTGTTATTTTTTCGTGCCTCCGCGCTCAATGGATATGGAGTTACACTGTAAAATGCGTTTTTAATAAACTACTGAGTGAGTTTAGCTTTTGGGAGGGACAAAAGTGTGCTTGCGCATGTCATTTGAACACAAGACAAAAGTAAAAAGAGTTCTTACAAAAAGCAATGTACAAAATAATCGTTTTTTCTTGATTACATTGTTTTTGTGATCGTTAGGAGCTGAAATTGAAATCGCGATCAAAATTTGATTAATCGCACAACCCTAACAAGCACAGATACAGTGTCTTTGAGGAATTTACGTGCATTGAACCTGTTCCCCAGGATTGAGAAAGCACATGGTCAGGGAAGTCTGTATGGCTTAGTGGGCTAAATCGCTGCATTGCACAAGTTGGTGAAGCACTGCTTGGAATTGGGATAGATAAGTCAGATTATCTATCCTGCCACGTCGCTCTCCAGTGACTCCTTGTGTCCAGATCGGGTGCCTGTAAATTCAATTGTGGAAGTATAGTCTGTGATCGTAATCTCATGGATGATCTGACTAAAAGCTGCGGTGTTGGGTGAGCAGTGGAAAATGAATCGGCGTCTCGGCGACATGTAGTTGGATGAACCATGTGTACGCCCTTCATCATCCCACAGATTTGGCCAAGGAATTGCGGAGCTGCCGACAAGGCATGGTTGCAGGGCTCTACGCTGGCCTTTTTAACAAGGGGTATATGTGCTCCAAAGTTGAAAGATTTAGGTGCACACAAGAAAATCTAGGAGCACCATACAAAACTTTTTTTAAACTGTAAAGCATACTTCACTTTTTGAATAGCTTGTCATCTGCCTCATACAACTTTTCATTAGCATTCACTGCCTTACTCCCACTCATACACACCTCCTCCCACTGACACACACACCTCTCAAATCGCTCCAAATACATAGTCGGTGCTATCTCAAGCGACCAGCTTTTAAACATTTCATTTTTCTAAAGCAAAGTATATGGGCTAAGGACTACACACACACACACACACACACACACACACACACACACACACACACACACACACACACACACACACACACACAACATACACAAAAAAGCACAGCCTAAAATGTATAATTTATTTCAAAGACAGACCGGCACGTTCCCATTGGCAAACATTGTGGATGCACAACTCATGTCTTCAGTGCAATTCCTGATCAAATGGCAAAATAGGCACTAGGAAATCAATGTCCCATCTAAACTGTTTTAACTTTTTTTTAAATATATATTATAAAACATTTTCTACAGTGTGGTCACAAATAGAATGTTGTTCACATTTTACTACAGAATTCTACACAATACACCTTTCAGGCGAAAACAAAAAATGTAACCTCAGGAAATTATTTGTTTCAAATATAGTCAAGGGCATGGGAGTAGTGGTTACCTGTCACCCCAAATGTAGAGGCAGATAATGTGCACCCTGCCCTCATAATAAGAAAAATATGCTTCTTAATATACGTGTAACCCACAATTTCAATCTCACTGCAACACCCTTGAATATAGTGTAGATTTATACTGATTACACAACGCTTTATCCTACCTTAATTGTTCATCTTTGAAGTCTGTCAGTCCAGAGATGTCGATCAACTCGTCATGAGCTACATTTGTGCAGACTGCATACTGTAAATGTCTTCCACCTGGGCAAAAGCCACTTTATAGTGTGCAGTGCTTAATGCTTTGTTAATACAGCCACCCCATTAACTATTTAGTCAAAATAAAATGTGTCGAACTATGTCTGAAATGCGCACTAATCCAAAGAAGAGACGTGTTCTCCAGTGAAGCAGTGCTGGTTAGGGGCTGTGTGACAGACGTGCTGCAGGCCTGCATGTTTATGATCACACCTAATAATATGCTAGGTGTCGTAGACAATGTGGTCAATCTGATACAAATCTGTCAACAAAGCTACTCTGACATCTTGCTGAAAATATTTATTGACAGAGTTCGTGCTCTGACACATTGTCTTATTGTTAACTCTTTGCCAACAAATACTCTCAATAGCTACAGTAGCTAGCTCCCTATTCAAAGGCTTGGGCTTTTCTTGACCTTTAATATAGCCGTGGCGGTATTACTTGGCTATAATTTGCTCATTAAATTCTGCATTGCTTTGGGGGTTTTGTAGTTTTTTGTAAACTTACATCAATGAAAGAAAAAACAAATACTACAACCAGAAAAGTTTTGTATAAATCACTCGCACAAGCATGCCTCTGCTTGGATTTTGCTGTTCCCGCACATCTATTTTTAGTCCCAAACATGAGTAAAACTGTTGCCCTGTAAAGCCCTGGGTTAATGGGAATTGGAAGGGGAAGAAAATAAAAAAGCACAGGGTCACATTCACGTCTCCCCTCCTCTCCAGGTGACACTCTGTCTCAGGCATCTGAGCTGGTTCCCCTCCTCCTGCAGACAGTAGAGAAGGCTGCGTCTCAGAACTCCCAGATGTCCCTGCTGTCAGAGGCCGTGGCTGCCTCGCTTCTGCTGAGTCGGCTCTCTGTGTTACAGAACCAGACAGGTGAGTGAGGCAGGGATCATGTCTAACTGTAAGCTTCATTGTTTTGGTTGTTGGGTATGAAAGGGTCCTTGGTTTAGAGACTGAACTGGAAATCTGGGTTTACTGCAGAGGCCAAATTTGCCGGGTTCTGGACCCTGATTTTGGATGAGAAGAAACCCTTATTCACCACAGAGAAGTTCCTCTGCCAGGCCAGTGAGGAAGGTGAGGGATAATCAGTTAACAGTGCCAACATTTCAGTTATCACATGTCAAGACAGGTTTTTAATCAGCCTCTGTTCACCTCAGCCCTGTGCACAGTGATCCAGCTGTGTGAGCGATTGTTCCTTGACCACCCCCACAGACTCACCGACAGCAAAGCACAGTGAGTGTGTTCTCAGTTCTTCTGCTAGAACACGTTTGCCCCTGTAGTAGTCCTGTAACGTGTTGACACCATGAGCTCCTGTCGTGTCAGGATGTACCATCGCGCCACTGTGGCCGTGCTGTTATCCCGGAGTTGGCGTGTGCGGAAGCGGGCGCAGCAGACTGTAAAGAAAATGCTCTCCGCCCTGGGTGGCTCCGGCCTGGCCCACGGCATTCTGGGAGAACTCAGAGTGGTCATAAACAAACACAAGGTCTGAAAAGTTGCCTGTGAGAGGCCAGATTGATTGATCAGTATTTGCAATGCGGTCTGGATGGCTGTAAGCCTCCTTCGTCCCTTACTGAGTGTTGTGTTGTCCTTCCCCAGGTGTTGCCTCAGGACATGCTGCAGACAGAGTCTGGAGAGTTGTCGGAGGTGGGCAAGGCCTACGCCCCTCCCCGTGTCCTTCTGGAGGCGCTGTGTGTGGTGTGCTCTGTGGCGACCCAGTGGAACGACCCGGCCCAGGCCGACAACATTGCCATGGAGATGATCATTGTGGCTCACCATCCCTCCATAGGTGTGTCTGGTTGCTTGTGTCCGTTAGTACAGAGGTGGTCAGCTGGGAGCTACGTAAGAGCACCTTAATCTGCTACACCACCTCTGTTTTGATCTTTATCTTCTCATCGATTAGTGGACAGGAACAGTCATCTAACTTTCATGAACTTCACAGCCTTTTCTAATTGTATCTTGTATGAACCACAAGAGTTGGATAGAGACTTTTAGATGGAAAGCAGTTTTACATGGACATGTCCTTTTGAGGGATCAACTGGGCTAGACTTGGTTAACAAAGCATCAAATAATTTCCTCACAGGTGATCAAGACTAATCAGATAATAACATTTCTGAGTAGATAAAGTACACTTGCAGGTGGCATTAAATACTCTTTCAAAACAACCCAATTTGTGGTACAATGGTTTGGATTTCACCGTGTAGAAGATGAAACTATGGAAGAATTCCAACTCAGTTTTCATATTTGGACTTATATAATAAGTGATGTTTATCTATGTCTGCGGTAAAGTCAATAAAACTGAGATCTTTTCTTTCCATTCGTCTCTTTTGATGCAGTTAATGTGCGACCTGGTGTTTGGCCCATGCTGCTGGCCAGCATGAACATCAAAGCTGATGAGTTCATTGACAAGAACCTGAATGACATCCTACCACGGCTGTTGGAGGCCAACACTGACAATGAGGTCACACAGAGTTTGCATATTCTTTTATTATATGTACAGATGAACATTCACATATACGAACACTCAAAGCTGCTGTTGAGCTTTGTCAGCTCTGGTCCTGTTCCCCTATTGGCTGACTGATGGTCGGTTCTCTTGGTTACCCAGGCTATAAGGAATGCGGTCGGTGCCCTGTCCTGTCTGTCTCCCATCAAGCTGTTGCCGCGGGTGATGGAGAAGGTGAAGAAGTGGCTGTCCAATCCCGCGCTGCAGCAGGTCACCAGACAGGAGTACGCCATCATGCTCACTGCTGAGGGAGAACTGTATGACAAGAGCATCATTCAGAGGTACGACATTGTAAACTACTGTAAATAGGAACCTGACACACGGTAAACTACTGTAGACAGGATACTGACACACGGTAAACTACTGTAAATAGGAACCTGACACACGGTAAACTACTGTAGACAGGATACTGACACACGGTAAACTACTGTAGACAGGGTACTGACACACGGTAGACAGGATACTGACACACGGTAAACTACTGTAGACAGGATACTGACACACGGTAAACTACTGTAAATAGGAACCTGACACACGGTAAACTACTGTAGACAGGATACTGACACACGGTAAACTACTGTAGACAGGATACTGACACACGGTAAACTACTGTAGATAGGAACCTGACACAAGGTAAACTACTGTAGACAGGATACTGACACACGGTAAACTACTGTTGACAGGGTACTGACACACGGTAGACAGGATACTGACACACGGTAAACTACTGTAGACAGGATACTGACACACAGTAAACTACTGTAGACAGGATACTGACACACAGTAAACTACTGTAGACAGGATACTGACACACGGTAAACTACTGTAGACAGGGTACTGACACACGGTAGACAGGATACTAGTGGTGCAACGGATCATCATTGATCCGTGATCCGTTCGGATCAATATCTTCGGTTCGGGACACACGTGATCCGCGGATTGATTACTGAAATAAAAAAGTTTTGCGCATGTTCAGTCCGCTCACAGCATGGTCATGGCGAGCGGAGGAACGGAGGAGCTTGGACGTCCCGCGTCATTTAAATCCCCTGTATGGG
>JACXGM010023147.1:0-16362 GCA_016801145.1 Umbra pygmaea | reverse complement strand
TGTTTTTTTGGACACACTGCGTATACACTACCTGATAATGAAATGTATAACAGGACACAACAACACCCCACCACCACCACTACACCCCCACACCAAATTTCCCCTCCGGATGTTTTTACCTGAGTTTGACCGCGTCTACGTCGGCCATCTCGTCCGCTGGTTGCGGCGACAGGGACCCCCCTCTGGGATCCTGTATGGAGCAGGCAGCTGCGGTGCGTTCCGAGAGGCGCTCCATGTCTCCAGTGTGTGTGTGCATTGCGTGCGTCCGGTACGACGAAGCCCCAGGAACAGCGGAGGAGGAGCCCCCACCGCACTGACCGTTTGCCGGGGAACCATCGGCTACATTCAGCCTTCCCCTCGCTCCTCCTCCTTCTCCTCCTCCTCTTCCTCCTCTCCTTGTCCAAAGAGGGGAAGACGCCCCACTAGGAGGCGTGCGTGGGTTCCTGGACTCCCCGTTGCTTGGCAACTCAGTTCCGGAACGTTGTGGATGTGAAGAGGTTGGCGTACTATATATATGTGGAAGAAACAGTAATAAGCAGCTGTACTGTAGACAAGCAAGAGTGAAAATATTGTTACTTGTAGGTTCGGAGGCTAATATTACTCTATTGGAACTGTAAGGTAGCATGCTCAGAAACAAATATTTTTTGACACACAATACAATAGAGAAAGGGTAGTGTCCTGTTTTGACAGATTGACAGTGAAATTGTGGTTCATTTGAGGTTTGAGCATATGCTTGAGTGAGGGTCTGCGTATGATTTCCTAGGTGTGTTTGAATCAGTCTTGGCTGGGTTTTGGCGAAGCTTACCGCCGTGCCCGCGGTGATGGGGGAGGATTCTGGGGAACAGGGACACTGAGGGAGCTGCTGCTCGTCCTGCCGACTGGACTGGGCTCTTGGCCAGTCCTTGGAGAGCGTGCAGGGCCTGGTGGAAGTTAGGAGAGAGGATAAGTCAGCATGAAGGGAAAGTAGTGAGAGATCAAAGAGGGTACACTGAATGAAGTACAAGGAAATGAAAAGACCTAAGGAGTCTCATTATCCTTATCTCTATGTTCCTATACAACCAATGTCCACACACAAACACCCTCACAGTGACTTATTTATGTACAGGGCAGACTGCCAGGTATTCTTCACCTTGTAAACCTCTGTAGACTGAAGGACGTGTTGCACTAACTAAAGCAGCGTCCTTAAATATATTGAGAGACCTGTCTGTGTCTGTGTGTTTATAGCAGTTTAACGTAAATAACTGCGTTTTATTCCCTGTGCAAAACTGGTCTATGTAGTGGTTATTGTCCTACAACTTCCACAGTATTCTTTTGTACTGCACAGACTGACTATTCTGCCCAGTGAAATTACCTATTTTCATTTGGCAACAGGCACCAAGTTTGTGTTAAATTACACATTTTCTTATGACCACTAAGATGGTCAAAGTTGAATTAGTCATCTGTAAAATCTAAATAACCCAATGTGGGACTCTAATCTATCAACAGTGGTGTTAATGTGTTAATTATTGCCTGTACAATGAAATACTGAAATTGTTACATTTTAAATGGGATACTACGGTCACCAGCACACTGTAAAGCAGGGAGGCCACATCTTGGCTAGCTGAATCCTACGGTATACTTCCTTCTGGCTACGATAGACAATAACAGGAGCCTAGAACTATTCAAAGAGAATGCAAAGATATTATTGTCAATGCCATTGCCTAAAGTCATAATCACAGTCATAAGCCAAGGATATTATTACACGATATAACTCATTACAACAGGATCAGGTGTTCTTTCTGGCAACTGGACCTGATCAGGACATAGTCCTGTTGTCCTACTAAGGAGCTAATATGATCCATTATTGTACAGTTTATTCATTGGTAATGGAAATTTAGTGTTGGTTTATTTTGTCAGTGTTGTATCTAGAAGCTTTAGCCTAGCTTTTACCACTGCCTCTACTGTTCATAATGCAGGGTTTAAGTATTACATTCCTGTAATGTTAATGCTTTCTGGTGGCATTGTTAATTGTGTCCATGTTTCCTTGCTCTACATTTCTCTGACTAAGGGAATGTGGTGAATCAAGTAAGAAGATATTAAGACAGGATTGTTTAGTTGTGGGCGATACACATACAATTTGAACTTTCAATCTAATGTGGCACTCTGATTAACATTTTTTACTCATCTAATCTGTGGTCTGACATTTGGATAACAACTCCAAAGTGTGTTGAGAATTCTCCTTACACATTTTCTGCATCCAAATGTTTCAGGTTGTGGTTGTGCGTAGGTGTAGTACTTATTCTAATGGATGATATGCTTTAGGACAATGAGGTCGCACAGTGCCACTGATGTCCTAAGACTACATAGAGTAAATTAAGACAATTTTCCAAATGCAGGGTATAACAGCCATTTGGGATGATTAATTCCTGCACTGTTAGACTTTGCTGTAATTTCTACAGTTACTTACCACAAAATGCCCAGTAAAATACCATAATTTTCTTTTCTGGTTCATTACTGTAATATCCATTGCATTATGGGTAATAACATTTAATTTACAGTGATTTACTGTATGCTTTGAATTTGAGGTAGACTGCGGTAAAACAACAGCAGTAGTGCTATGGTAGTTGAATAAGACATACTTAAACAAAATTGTTAATTAATGTTATAGAAGCATAGAAATTTAAAGGAAAAATAAAATATCTCTATAAAATGAAATAGGCCTACATTTTATTTGTTATGCTTTTAGCAGTGAATGTAATTAAAAAAGGTGACGTGTTTTTTAGCAGTGTAAATAATCTATTGAGAATTGTAGAGAGAAAAAAGAAAAGGATTATGGAAAAATGCTTGACCTCCAGATTTGAACTCTAACCTCACGACTTCAAAAGAACGGAAGATACTGGATACTTCAAAGGCGTTGAAAGGTGGGAAAAGTCTTCACAAGTGTTGAGTCGTTGTTGCCCATAACACGCTAGCATTCTGCGAATATATTATGAATATATGACGTTATTGACATTATAAAAGGCTTTTTAGAACACAAAAGCGACTTTAAAAAAATCTAACACATTGAAGTGTGTATTTTCTTTGCCTCCCCTTTTAAATGCAACATTCAAATTACTAGACAAAATATTAAATACTAAGAAAAGCGGATTTTGACGGGTATAGTTCCATAGACCTCTATTTATTCTTCTCGATTCATTCTTCACTCGCCCGTGACTGCCCTCATATGGAACCAGAGTGGAACTGCAACCAGTTCAGAAGCCGGACGTTTTCCGAGAGTGGGAGTTCTCTCTTTATTAGACTATGGCTGTTTCCCAATGTCAAGGAAGGATCCTTCGAAGTCGGAATTTCAAGGATGCTACATCATCAAAGTCCGTCGAAGTACTAGCTGTTTCCCAATGTCAAGGAAGGATCCTTCGAAGTCGGAATTCCAAGGATGCTACGTCATCAAAGTCCGTATAAGTACTGTTCCAATGTCAAGGATCCTCCGAATTTCAACCAAGGACTGAGTCCTTCGTTCAGAGAATTTCCCATAGACACTCAAGGATGCATATATGTATCCTTCGCGCTCTCAAATCACCCACAATCCTATGCGCACAGCTTTCCCGGCTCGTTTAAAAAGACGGAGCAATATGCTTTCAAATGTAAGTATCTTTAGTGTTTAACGTTATCATACATTTGTTAAAATGGTAGTACATATAAGTAAAGTTTAACGCCAGTACAAATTGCAATTGATAATTAGCCAGATACCTTTCGAGCTAACGGTAGGCTAACTGAACCGGACCTTTTCACTGACCTAATGACGCAATGACGTGCTCTTGCAAGCCTGTTCCATTACGCTCCATTTACGCATTCTCCGAATGCTAAGAAGGACTCTCGCCTAGCCTCTGAAGGACCTGACTTGGAAGGATCCATCCTACCAAGGAAGGATCCTTGACATTGAGAAACAGCTACTGTTCCAATGTCAAGGATCCTCCGAATTTCAACCAAGGACTGAGTCCTTCGTTCAGAGAATTTCCCATAGAAGGTCAAGGATGCATATGTGTATCCTTCGTGCTCTCAAATCACCCACAATCCCATGCGCACAGCTTTCCCGGCTCGTTTAAAAAATATAAAATGGCGGACGTTAGCGGAGACGGAGCAATATGCTTTCAAATGTAAGTATCTTTAGTGTTTAACGTTATCATACATTTGTTAAAACGGTAGTACATATAAGTAAAGTTTAACGCCAGTACAAATTGCAATTGATAATTAGCCAGATACCTTTCGAGCTAACGAGCTAGGATTAGCTATCACAACTCATTTTACACGTGCTGTTCGGGACATCTTTTTCACTTGTCAGACCACCATTAGAAATTAAACCGTATCCCATATTCTTGAAGTTTAAAAACTGCTAGTTTTTGAGCTTGCTGTTGCCGCATTTTGGCTAATATGACCTCTGCTTAATGTTAATGTTATAATCTCAATTTGTATAACTACTACTACTGGTGACTGTTTTGTTATTTTTATATTGTCATATTCTATGTTTTTGCACAAGTTGTAAGTCTGTTAACTAATAAAAACTTTGTGTGGATTGGAGGCTCCATCCTGGCATCTCTCTCCACATCCCTGCAGATGTGGATCAGCAAGCAGGAGTACCATGGGTCTGGCCCCTCCATCTTATTTCACAAATGCTTCTAAGCAGACTGTTCCTCCTTCCCCTCGCCTACCAAATGCCCAACATCTTCAGCTCTGTGGTAAACAATCACAATACATTTTTTATACAGACTCATCAGGATTTGTAAAAAAAAGCCAAGATAAAGGATGAACAGATGTTTTGACTAGGTTATTCAGTGTTCTGCAGTTGCATCTGGGGATTTAAAAAACTGTACATTTTGTTTCCTTTGAGTCAATTCAAATGCTAACTGCATTGTTCAGACATGTATTTGCCTCTGAATATTGCCCAGTGTTTGGCGCATACTTAAACATGGTTGTAGTAACGCTTGTATGTAAAATGTCTGGTTTATTTTCACTTTCAGACAAAAATATCTTGGTCCTGGTATTTGTACCTGTATAATACAAAAATAAAAATGTTTTACTTTTGTACATGGAATACAGTCAATTATTTTGAAATTGTTAAATGTAATAGCATTTATGTAAAATAATCAAAATAGGTTGTACTGCCATGCCAAATAGTGTAATATACTGTGAACCACAATTACAGTAAAACGAATACAACAAGACAAATACAGTATCATTTAGCAAATTGTAATTACTGTACAATTACTGTAAGGTTATTATACTGTAAAACTAAGTTACAGTAAGGGTATTATACAGTAAAATTAAATTACAGTAAAGGTATTATACTGTAAAATTAAGTTACAGTAAGGGTATTATACAGTAAAATTAAATTACAGTAAAGGTATTATACTGTAAAATTAAGTTACAGTAAGGGTATTATACTGTAAAATGGACCTGTGGTAAGGGCATCATACTGTAAAAAACATGTACAGTTAAGGTACTGTAATGGGGCAGTTACAGTAACTTACTAGTAAGTTACTGCATAAATACAATAAAAAGTCTATCAGTGTGGTGAGGTATGTGGAAAACTAAATGGAAACAATAATAAATGTTCAGATTATTCTGAGCTTTAAGACTGCTGGGGGATTTAGGCCTTACCTTTCTGTCGTACATTGGCAACATGCTGCCAAACAGTTCAGCAGACGCTTAGCAGCCTGACCAAATTAGCCCATTTAATTCCAGCCACATGTCCACACCACACAGTACATGTACTTTACACGTGAGTTTATTTTACACATTCACACACCTCAGTAGCTTTTAAACATTCATTCATGTCTGAAGGGTACCTACAACTAGTTCATAGCAACAGGGAGATGTACAGCCACGAAACCCTGATACCAACTCAGATCATCCACAACAAACTCTTTACTAGGCATCCACACAACAAGCCATTTGCATCGGTGCTTTGAAATGAATATTGATCTAAGACCTTATGAGGACCTAAAATGTTAACAAATGTTGTACAACTGCCATAAATTAAAAATAATACTTCACTAGAGATAAGGTCTCCCATCACTTTGACAAAAATATGAGTCTGGGTTTAGTTTCAACAGACCTCACTTTTTTAGGAAATTTAAATGTTTAACTTATTTTCCTTGTGTATTTTTCTTAGACAGTAACTTTAATCAACTTTTATTGGTGCCTTATAGGTTTTATGGTAGTGTTTTTAACTATGGCACCTGATTCTCTGGACGTAATTGGATATCTATAACTAAATTACCCTCACACACCCTAAAAGCCTATCTTTCCTTCATGCTGGGTAAAGTCTATCAGACACCAGTGAAGAGTTTTGAACAAATGACTACCTGCCTTCATCTATTTAGGAACCCTCCACACACATATGACATCTTTATTGTCTATAAACCAATAGCAGTAAATTGTTTTAATGAAATATAGTATAGGCTTGTTAGTCCTCCCGCTAGTCAAACATTTCAAAGTATTGTGATATGATATTTTGGCCACATCACCTAGGCCTAAAATACTGTACACAGTTCTACGTACCAGAAGGGTTTACAGTACATGGGTTCATGGGAAATTGTACCGGTAGATTGTTTTATACTGGGATTTGGATGTTTTCATAAGTTAATAGCACATTCACAAGTTATCCATGATAAAAAAAAAGTCTAGATAGGTTTAATTATCTTGTCAATCTTGATTTTCCCAAATGCTGTTTGAGTTAATATCCAAGATAATTCTAATTGATGGTGTCATGGTTATGGAATGAGGATACAGCCACTGCATTCTCACTGATACTGGCAGCAACACACTGTTACTAATAACTGTAAAATAATGTCTTAATAAAATATGAATCAAAGTTTTCACTAAGTGTTGCCACGTGTTGTTTCGGGTAGCTTAAGTGGCCCTGCCGTAAGACTAAGAGTAAAACAGCAGCCGAGTCATAGCTTGGTACAACCAATATAATAATAAATAAATGCATTTGTAAAGCACTTTTCATTATAGTAGAATAACCTCAAAGTGCACTATATAGCCTAATAAGTTAATCAACAGATGGGAACAAGCCATCAGCCCAACACTCAGGCACATTGTTTCTTTGAACAACACTGATATCAGCCTAACCAGTGGACGGTTAGAGAACAGGCTGAAATAATAAATACTGTTTTTGTCTAAATGCCCCATAAGAAGCTTGGAAAAAGAGTAAACAGCAACATTTCCAGGTTGATGTCGACACATGTTTCATTTAGATTTGTTAAAGGTTAGTGTTTTAAACACCTGGTGTCAGTCACTCAGGTTCTTTAAAAAAACATATTTTTAAACAATAGAACCAGTTACTCTGGATTCATTAGTATGAATTGGCACATGAACAGCTGGGGACCAAGCCTTTGTAGCACAATACAAGTGTTCCAGTTCCACCGATCAAGGGAACAGCAGAGACTAACAAAAATATGTACCCAGACAGAAAATATGAGCATGGTCAGAGGTGCTTGGATCCAAATGGATCTAAATACAATCAGTTACATTAAAGCAAGTCAGCATTAATCTCCTTAATTTAGACAAACTTTCAAACTTTTCTAAAACTGCTATAGACATTGGAGTAAATTATTAGCCTTCCATGCTACCTGCTATTCTCAAATGTACTGTCTTCTGTAGCAGAAAAAAATGATTGAATGAAAATCACAATATGGTTACCAACAACATACACAACTACAATAAATTGCAGTACAATGAGAGACGGCATTTAGCTTTTAGAAAATAATACATTATTTAATTAATTAATAGGATGGAGTGGGGATGAGTAACATATGATGGAGTGGGGATGAGTGAGCCAACTGAAAGAGATGATTAGGTTGTCATGAAGGGCCAGATTGTAAATATGGCCAGGTCACCAGACTTTATCCCCCAACTCTTACAATCAGTGGTACAGGATCTTTAGAGACCACAGAGCGTTAGACATCCATATAAGATCCCATCCAATAGACAGCACCCTACACGGTGCAGAGTCCCCTTCACTGCTGTGGGGCATTTGGAGAGGGAGGAGTGCCCTCTACTGGCCCTCGAAACACCACTTCCAGCAGCATCTGGGCTCCCATCCAGGGACTAACCAGGCCTGATCCTGATTCAGAGGCAACCCAGCAGTGGGATAAAGGGTCATGATGCCTTCATTTTTAGATAATCGTTTGGAAATTTATTGAAGAAGTTTTATGTGTAAAAATACGTTTTTAATTATTTGCTTGGCCTCTTTGAGAATCAAACCCATAGTGGAAATAATGAATCTACTCACTATGTTCTAGAGAAAAGTGTCTGCTAAATGACTTACTAAATGTTACTGAACCAAAAAGGACCATCATGCATTTAAAGTATATAAATCAGATTAATCTAGCAGAGGGCCCCCCATATCTAATCCCAGAAGTGTTTTGTGATGTGTTGTTGGATAAGAAGGCCTGGCTTACAATCGCATTTTCAATTCATCCCAAAGGTGTTAAGCAGTGTTGGGTAAAGTTACTTTTCCAATTACTTTTGCGTTGCTTGATGTTATTTTACCTGACAAAATGATCAGGTAAATGGAGTTCCTATCTTAACAGTGACCTATAAAACAAATAGAAAGAGTAAAGAAAATATAAATCATGGTCACCAGTACGATTTGAACTCCATTTCCCTGATCTTTTTGTCATAATTAGGGACTTCCCAAAACTTCTGAACTCAACAAATAACTCAAACGTAATTGTAACTTTACCCAACACTGGTGTTCAGTGTGGTTAAGGTCAGGGCGCTGTGCAGGCCTCTCAAGTTCCTCCACACCAAACTCATCAAACCATGTCTTTATGGACCCTGCTTTGTGAACAGTGGCACAGTCATGCTGGAACAGGAAAGGGCCTTCCCCAAAGTTTTGTCACAAAGTTGGAAGCACCCAATTATCTAAAATGACTTTGTGTCATATAGCATTGAGATGACCCTTCACTGGTACTAAGGGGCCTACACGCACAGCAAAATCACCAGTGTTAAATCAACTCTGAGAGTGTTAAAGTAATACTAAAAAAAACAAATAAAGTTGCTGAATAACTAATATTAGACGTTTTCCATGTAGCACATATTAGTATTGGAGTTATTTATAGTGTGAGTGTGACAGTGTGGCCATACATATAAGGTTGGGGCAGATAAAAGGGTCTTTCCTATGCTTACTTTCAAGTTGATCCGTTGAGGCCAGCCTCTTCTTCCTCATGGATCGATAAAAACGAGAGTTCCTGCGAATAGGAGTGACGACCCTGCCGTCATCATCCTCATCTTCCTCGTGGTTGCTGATGTGCAGTGGCACTGCTGGACGCTTCTCAGGGGGCTCCTGTGACTTTTGACCCCGTATGACCCTAAGAAGTGACGTCATCGCAACGGGCGACCAGCTCCGTGCAGTCTGTGCTACCCCAGTCCCTCTCCTGTACTCAGATCCGGGACAGTGAGGTAGTTCCAGTAGGGTTTGGCTGCAGGCCAGAGGAGAGCGAATATTCCATCAAACGTTAGCCTGAATCCAGTAGAAAATCCATCTCTTTCAATATGACGTCCAGTCAGACTACCACAACAACAACAGTGACACAGCCCAGACCAAGTATGCAAACGAATGAACAGCCACTAGCTCACTGAGGCCAAATCAGCTCTCCCTACTCTCTCTCCTCACTCTTCTCTCTCCTCCCCCTATTCCCCCACCCCTGCTCGGGGTAAAGTGGTGTTGTTAGTTACCCAGACAGCCGTGGAGCCAATAGGAGTCGACCTCCTCTCTCACTGAGCTGAAATGATTGTCTAGATATAACCCCTCCCTCCTTCTGTGAACCAGACGCCACCCAGCTGCCTCTCCCCATGCCGTCCCTGCTAAAAGACATTCCAGAGCCCCAACTGGCCTCACCTGCTTGCCCTACCCTTTTCTGAACCAGAAAAGCCACTCACCTGTACTAAGAAATTCAGATGCATGGCAATAACTGATTCCTATTTTAGCACTCCTTTTCTTTACATAACACACCAAAAGATCTTCACTGTATTTCTCTGTGGTGTATTCACCTGCGTGTGGTTAATTACACCTCACGGAACACATTAGAAACCACCTGCCTGGTCCCATGCTAGTCCTCCAGTGTGGTACAGAGCCGAGTACTACTTGTAATATGTTGTCCTGCGTGTTGTGTGGCTGGTGACAGACTCGCTATACCCGTACACCACTAGCTCTCTGAAAGTCAGCTGACCAGTCAAGTTCAAAGTCCCCCCTCTGTTTCTCCACTCAGCAGTAAGAGTTCATCTCCTTCAGGACATGAAGCAGGCAAAGGAGAGCAACCAGGAATCGTCAAATAAACTCTCTTGTTCTAGTTTGATACGACCAAAAATGTCCTAGTATGATAAGGCGAAGGGGTGGTGTGTCAAACACATTTACACAACATCGAAGAGATAGGGGAAGCACTCAGCAAATAAAACGATGGGTTTTGCTCTTAATCATCCAACCACATTAAAGATCAAATCAATAGAAGACAGTTAAACATTTAATTATAGACTAGAGGCGCAGCAAAGCCACACTGATTTTCTTAGCATATCAATAATGACAGAAACAATCTCACGTCACTTAGGTAGCATAACAATGAAGATTGATTGGTCGCCACACCCTTTCAGACCTACTCACTCATCTCAGACAGGTGGGAGGGAGGGGGGTGAATGAATCACAAAGGTGGTGACGGGTTCTAGCTAACAGATCATATAGCCATCTGTAAGGTCAAAGGCTACAGATGTCATGAGACCCAGAGTGGAAAGCAACTCCCTGAAGGTACATAATGGACTTTAGTAATGTTTGAGTAGAAGGAAAGAGGGAAAGGTGGACAGGTTGACTAGAAATAAAAGTGTGACATCTTAGATTAGTGGTCTAAAGAAGATTTGTCCTTTGTCCACAGTTTATTAAACCGGTTGGTTTTTAAATTGCTAGTGAGTTGGTACTCAATAGATCACAGAGAGACGCACATAAAAAATTTGACCAAACTTCCGAGTCATGGGTATTACAGTGTATTGGTTTTTAAAAGTTAGTTTTTATTTCTGTTAGTTTTGAAAAAACAACTTTATTACTCAAGTTCATTTCAGTTTTCAAACTGTGCTAGTTTTAGTTATTTTCTATTTTTCTGTTATATTTCTATTTTATTTTTATATGGTTTAGTTAAGTGGTTTTGGAAGTAGCTACAAGTACACATTTATAAATATTTATTAGAGAACGCAGAAGCCTACTCTCTTTATATTTACCTTAGCTAAAACACACAAAAACCTTGACACTGTCTTATTGGTTTCATTCAACTACTTAATAATACAAATGCACTTAAACCAGGTGTGACCTGTGTGAAAGAAAACACAATGAATCTTACAAATACCTTAGAGCAGTGGTCACCAATCCAGGTCCTGGAGATCTACCATCCTGTAAGTTTTCACTTCAACTCCAAATAATGTAGCCTCATTCAGCTACTGCATCCAGCTAATTAGTGGGATCAGGTGTGCTAAATTGGGGCTAAAGTGAAAATAGTTTGGATGGTAGATCTCCAGGACCAGGATTGGTGACCACTGCCTTAGAGAGTACCCTGAGTTCTGAGTCAGTAACTGGCTTACTGAAAATATGCTGTCCCTACATCTTGGTAAGACAGAGTCCATCTTGTTTGGCTCAAAATACAGATTGAAGAGATGCTCGGAATTTAGGATCACTTTGAATAATAGTGTGGTCAATGCAAAAGCATCAGTAAAATACCTGGGATGCATCCTAGAAAACAACTTGGATGGCAAGAATATGGCCCACAAGGTTCTGAGTAAAGTTACCGGGCTCACAAAGTTTTTAGCCAGAAACTCAAAATTTTTAGATAGGTCAACAATGATAATTTTAGCAAACGCCTTAATTTTAAATCATTTTGAATTTGCATGTATTTCTTGGTTCGAAGGCCTAACAAACTGACTTAAAGATAGGCTGCAAACAGCACAGAATAAATTAATAAGATTTATTCTGAACGTGGACCATAGGTCTCATATAGGTAGATCACAATTTGCGGAAATAAACTGGCTACCAGTTGAGTCTCGGGTTATTATGTCAAGGCTGACTATGATTCATAAAATATTGTCTGGTAGTGGCCCAAGTTTTTTGTCATGTCTTATTACTAAGGTAAAGGAGACACACACAATATTTTCACCCGTGGCAGCATATCGGACCTGTGTCTTTATAAATTTAAGACCAGGTTAGGGAAAGGAACTTTTGGCTATATAGCGGCAGTTCAATGGAACCAGTTGGACAGGCAAATTAAAGTAATCTCCAGCATGAACTCTTTTAAAAAGAAAATCAAGGCCTGGTTACTAGAAAGGGTAGCGGAATAGAAAATTATAATTATAATGTTTTTATGGTATGTTATTGATTGTCAAACACCGTGTATGTGACTTGTATTGTACTGATGTTACATGTTGAGGACCACAATGGAAATAAGTCCTGGACTTTATTGTGTTTTTATCCTCAATTGTATTTGATGTCTTTTCATGTGTGTAAGGCATTTGATTTAATTAAATAAATCAAATCAAATCATATTTACAGAAACATTCTGGCTTTATGTATGATAGATTTCAGGAATCTGAAGATTTGTGTTTAATTTCCATTAGTGTGTAAGGTGTTACGGTCATGTCGGCAAGTTCTATCAGAAAAAGAACACCTGGATTTCCCAACCTCATCTGGATTACCCAACCTCATCTGGATTACCCAACCTCATCTGGATTACCCAACCTCATCTGGATTACCCAACCTCATCTGGAATACCCAACCTCATCTGGATTACCCAACCTCATCTGGATTACCCAACCTCATCTGGATTACACAACCTCATCTGGATTACCCAACCTCATCTGGATTACCCAACCTCATCTGGATTTCCCAACCTCATCTGGATTACCCAACCTCATCTGGATTTCCCAACCTCATCTGGATTTCCCAAACTCATCATCTTTTTACTTTCAGTTGCTTTTGTAGTAGTGATGGGAATATGTTTTGTTTCCTATTTCCCACTGCGAATGTATCTGAGGTGATAGGTAGGAATATAAAGAGTGTAGAGAGAATGGTGACCATGTTGATAAATTAATATCTACAAATCTGACCCCATATTATAGTAAATGAGTGATGTCATCAGGGCCCAGAAGTCACCGTGCCGTTGTTAGTGCCTTGTGGATGCACGTGTCAGGTCTGCACTTTGTGGATGTATATATCCGGTAAAAAGTAATGTGTGCTAAAATTTGACGCGTTCAGTGGACACAGACGCCTAATGGTACAGATCCACTTGTCCGACATGACTGGAGCGTGGTGTCGCGTGGTGTCGCGTGGTGTCGCGCGCTGTCGCGTGCTGTCATGTGCTGTTGCAACGCTACCCTCAATTTGTACGTTAATAGGTGTTTCTCAAGTACAGCTGTGGGCTACAGCCACAATCAGTCCATTCCATATGTGCCACATCTACAAGAAAGGACCCACCGCGTGCCTTCCCCCTGTCTCCTCTGTGCTCTACTCACCCATATAGGAATAAAGCGGAGTGCAGCGCGATAGAAGTTGTAGCAAGTACAAGTGGATCTGTAAGGGTGGGGGAAAATTGGTTATATTAGAGCAACTTGTCTGCATCACAAATTATTTGGGCATTGGTGAAGTTAAAATGCTTTCTATTAATAAAAGCATGTTCATTGTCATTTGGTGCCCTTACAGCAACATGAGTGCAGTCAATATCACCGCCACCGATTACATTTGGGAAACCGGACACAGCTACAAATTGCGTTATTTTGTTTGCCTGTTCACCCGCTGTGTACGGAAACTTTAGGCTATGAAATTATGCAACAGACTTATTATACCTCCTAACACGTCTGGCATAACCTGGCTAAGAGTTGGCTGTGATATCTCTGACCTGTCAGCCAATTCTCCCTGATAAGTGCCAGTCACCAGAAGTGTTATAAGGACTTGATTTTGAAATGTCACGGAGTGGTTTCTCCGAGTGCTCCTCTGTAACGTTGTGCCCAAAAGAGCACAGAGGTCCAACAGGACGGCCCTAGGAAGTCAGAACCGGCGCATAAGCCACTTGTCCTCGTTTGGCAGCAAGTCTGCTTCCTGTCTGTAGATGTGTTCCCTCCGACTCCTTTCATTTGCCACATCTTCTAACAGCGCAAGATCAGCCATTGTGCGTCATTACGCCTTGTGATGGCATGGCTATTTATAACCATCCATTTGATTGTATCTGATAAGCTACAGATGTAGGTATTAATCTAAGTGCAAATGCGAAATAGTTCTGCGCAAATGGAATTTCTTGTGTAGACATGCGTCACGATGGAACACATTTAAAAATAAAATGAACTAAAAGCATATAAACATTTTGTTCTGTTTACCGTATTATTTATGAGGATGAATTACATAACATGCCAATATAACTACTGAAAATATTTGAGTGTTCTTTTTGCAAATATTTCTTAATTTGCATTGACGTTACAATCTTGTTTTATTTTGTTGGTTTTTCACTGCAGATCGATCAAACTGGTGTTTGTGTAGGCTGTTAATTGTAAGAATGGCTTTGTGAAATCTTCATATTATTAATAAGAGACATTATTTCGATTTCATTTACACAACGGTCTGCAGTTTCAGACAGTTTCACGTGTTTCGTCCAATTGCCGACGGTGTCGCCATTTCTTATTTTACCCGTTTTTGTGCATAGGCCTACGCCTGGGTCAGAGATTCCTTGAAGGATAGCACATTTTCAAGTTTACATTTTATTAATCCCAATTCCTGTATGTCTTGTTTTGTGCGTACGCCACGTTTATAAATGAGGCCCCAGGCCATGCCTTTATGCTGAATTACGTTACTCGCTACGGCTGGACCCAAGATACAGCTAGGAAACAATCACTTGACACAGGGATACTAAATTAGGGACAGCCTGACATTGCTTGTGTGTGTGTGTTAATAGAAGACCTATGGCCTGTAGCAGTGTTTCTCAGATTTTTTTCAATATTGTACCCCGTTTGAATTGCCTTTTTAAGCCAAATACCCCCTGACCAGCGCCAAGTACCCCCTGACCAGCTGAAAGTCTATATAAAGAGCCCAAGCAGTGATAGATTCACTAAACAACAACCTTTTTTAAACAAAAATTTATTAATTAATTAATTCATCCATTATTATAGTATAATTATTTTAGGAACTATGCATGACATATTTTAAAATGAGCATTTTTGCAAATATTTCATGTGCCTCCTGCAGTACTCCAAAGTACCCCTAGGGCTACACGTACCCCCATTTGAGAAACATTGGCCTGAAAGATGATGTAATAACATTTATTCCAATCAAGGCATAAAGTCACAACACTTCTTCTAGAAAATACATACCAAACGCATAGCCACAATAGAACTGGAATGCTGCAGTATAATTACGAGTTTAGAGTAAATAAATCTTACAATAATACCCATAGAAAATACATCACAATTACCGGTACATACCAGAAATTTCAACTAAGTTTCCTCTTCCCTTTGACCAGAACAGACTGTGTAGTATCATCTATAAGTATCCTAACAACACACTATGACATGAAATGTGCAGGAGCATCAATTAACGATAAATTGCCAAGAACTAATTAAAACAAGATATTTTCTCCTCCAACAGGGTATGTCCCAAAAACCCCTGTGGTGTGACAGAAGATCATTCCCCTTCTGGCTAAAACAATTCCTCACTAGACAACAATGTAACCGATCCAATTCCTGTCATGTTACTAAGGGCCTATTTAGATTAATAAAGTTGTCAAAAAGTAAAAAGTATAATTTGCGTAATTTAAATAATAATTTCCTTACTGGAAAATTGTCATGTCTGGTGATGGCAATCATGCAGTTGTGTGTGTGTCATGGAATGTCCGGTGAGATATTTCAAGCCCATTGGCGAACATGTGAAGAACTTCTTCACGATACACATTTCTCAAGATGTTCCTGAACAATTGCATTTACATTTGGAAAGCTCCAAGTTGGTTCTTTCTTGTCGTATGCTACCTGGGGAGGTCGCATGAAATGTATTTTCTGTTTTAGTTAGTATATGCCAATGCTTTGCATTGTTGTTTTCATTTGGTTCTTGTAATGTCCCTTTAAGTTCTAGTGACACATCTCTCTCTAGTTTGGCCATTGGTAGGATAGTGTCACATCCAGCCCTGTAGGTGGGCTGGGTGTTCACGGGGAATAGGGTTTATGCATTGTCTTTGTGATCCCTCTGTATGTGTTGTTTTGCCTCCCTCTTGTGTCTAGTTCGGGTATTAGGGGTTTTGGGTGTATATTATTGTAGTCCTTGTTAGTCACAGATGTCTTGAGTTATAATCAGTTGTGTTAGTATTTAAC
>JACXGM010023146.1:0-16350 GCA_016801145.1 Umbra pygmaea | reverse complement strand
CAGAGAGCTTTAGGAATGACGGGTCCAGGTTGTCTAGCCCAGCAGATTTGAAAGTGTCTAGCTTTTGCAGTTCTCTTAGGACATTAACTAATTGAATTTGGGTGAAGGAGAAATTAGGAAGGCTAGGGCATGGTACTGCAGAGGGCAGGGGACTGTCAACTGAGGTTGTGCCAATAGCCAGGGTGAGGTTAGCCCGGTGCCAAGTCTCATTCGTACATACTGTGTGATCATTTCAATTTAATTTCAATATGTATCGCTGGCAGATTATAGTTAAATCTGTACAGTACCTACTGAAGGGCATTTTATAGACCTATGAATTTACATATCAAATTATTATTGTGAGTAACTCGTCAATTTTATTAGTTAGTGTTTTGAGAGCTATTAAACCAAGGGCTAAGCTAGCTAGCATGTCTAATTTTGCAATTGTATGATCATTTCAACTTCATTCAGAAATGCATTGGTGACAGATTATGATTAAATCTGTCTTCTGAAGCCAGACAGGGCATATACCTCTCGGACTATATTGTGATCAGTTGTAAATATTATATATACAGGTACTTCTCAAGAAATTTTGCATATTGTGATAAAGTTCATTATTTTCCATAATGTAATGATAAAAATTAAACTTTCATATATTTTAGATTCATTGCACACCAACTGAAATATTTTAGGTCATTTATTGTTTTAATACTGATGATTTTGGCATACAGCTCATGAAAACCCCAAATTAGAAGTAGAATAGCAAAATTGACATTTCACAGTATCGAACTAGATGCAAATGCATATTATGGGCAAAATAATAATGTGTATTTTTGGAAATTGGTTACATTGTCCCTGTATTATTCCTCTGTTCAGTCATTTTTTTAATATATAAAATATATATTTTTAAATCTACATAAAATACGGGCCGACAGGACAAATGAATGGGAAGTTACTTAGTGCAGCTTTAAGGGGTTAGTGGTCGTCAAGTTGTTGGTCCTCACAAGTATAGTACTAACTACGTGTGCATTGGTGTTTTACCGAAATGGATCTTCTGGCCTTCTGACTTTCCAGCTGCTGCGTGGTCATTGTCTGACGGAGCGGACACTGGCCAGAAACACCACTGAGCTGTAAGAAGCAGCTGGCTTCAGAGAATGGTGAAGACTTTCCACAGCTCGTCTCTTTTAATTATCTGTTCTCTCACTGGTAATGAGCAAGCTGACACTTTATGTACAGACCAGCATTTACAATGATACACTGTGTAACTATTATATACAGGCCAGCATAGTGGAGCGGTTGTATTTGTTTGCTTATTGTATCAGCCAATCGCTGTTTAGTAGTGGGTTTGCTGGGAGACAAACTGCGATTCAGGCTTATTGTGGGACTGGGCTTATTTAAGTGTGTTCACGTGTGTGCAGATGTGGGCATGTATCTCTGTTGCAGATCTGTTTTGTACCTTCAGACCCAAAGCTGTTTGGTCTTGCTCAGTGTGTTTTGCTTCTTTTTCATAATAAACATGGTGCATGTCATTACGTTCAACTTTGTACTCGCGCCAACACACCGACACACTTCCCCGTGTTCACCCATGTAATGTGGGGTTTTCTTTTAAATACTCTTTGAAAAGGTAAGCTTTTAACTTCTCTGAAAATGGACAGGGACTGTTGTTGTAACTTCAAGGGGAAATTACAAGATGAAAGAACAGGGGAAGCGTCCCATTGGATAGTAATGGATGTGAGATTACAAGGATCGGTGTGAATTACAAAGTTCAAGAGGCAGCATTTAGGATAGGTTGGAGGGGTCTGTGAAATGCAAGGGAGTCTTACCAGTAGTAATAGTGTAGGGTGGAAGAAGCAGAATCAGGGGACCTATGGCAAGAGGATTGAAAAGATGGTAGAAGTAATTAAACATATGAGAGGTTAGGGTAGTGGCCATCTGGGAGCTAGCATTGTGCATGGAAAAAAGAATAGAAGCAACAGGATGTGAAGCATCTGTAAATACTACAAAGACTTGAGTGAACAGGAGCACAGGGCTTAAAGTGAACTCCTATTCAGAGGTTAATTATTTAGTATTAAACTGAATAAAAATAGACTTTTTTTGACCACATGCAAATTGGGCAGGAAGGAAAGATCTAACTGATGCTAACAACGAAAAAGTATAAAATATCTCTCAGAAGGATGCAAAAATATTTACTGGTGTGATCACAGCACAACAACAGTGTTAGTCAGTTGGTTCGCAAAAAAAAAAGGTTTGAGAAGAAAAGGTGCAAAATGAACTGCTAAATTAAACATTAAAGTGTCCAGGAACCATTTAGCCTCCAGTACAACCATTTTTCAGAGCTGCAACCTTCCTGTAATCAGCCGAAAGTGCTCAAGGTCATTGCTAATGTCAGGAAGGCAGAAACACAATGTCCAATTACTCAGAAAAATTAAGCTCGAGTATGAAAAATTGGGCAAGAAATACCTTAAGATTTTTCAAAGGGACAGATAAGAGTGAATCTTGACGGACCAGACGGGTGCAGCCAGGGCTAGATCACTAATAGACACAGGGAACAAGCTTGAGTGAGTCACCAAGGTGGGGGTGGGGTAATGGTGTGGGCTGCTATCATTAAAGAAGAGCTACTTGGACCGTTTCGGGGTGCAGATGTGCTGAAAGTTAACTATGAAAACTAGTGCCTATTTTTGGAAGACACGTGTACACAGTGGTACAAAAATAAGTTGATAGCGTTTAAGTACACAATAAAATGTATGCAGGACAAAGCTCCTTGATCGCATGCATCCAAGCACTCTATTGATTGGCTAGCCAGGAAAGGCTTAAGAGAATGACAAAATAATCACCTGGATCAGCTGATATAAACTCAATTGAGAACTTGTGAACCCTCAAGTGGGACATTTTACAGGGAGGAAAAACAATACACATCTAATGGGAGGATGTGGTGGCTGGTGCAGCTAAAACTGGTTGTGAACAAATCAAGACACTGACATTCTATGGATGGGAGGCTCATGTAAGTCTTTGAAAAGAAGGGTGGCTTTATTGTGCAAATGAACTGAAGTGAATGAATACAAACGGTTTTATAGTATTAGGTTTTATGTTATTGTGTAGTTATCTTTTAAACACACTTAATTAATTTATTACATTTTAAAGTATGTGGAGAATTAATAATTTGTATTTTAGTGGCATAATAAGATTACAAGAGTGCACTAAGATTTGAGAAGATTGTTGTACTTTCCTCTTGAGAAAGACAAATCTCACTTGTTATTTCTTAAACATTCAACTCTGATGCCCATTAGATCTGTCTTCACTGATGAACCTGTATTGGGCTGGGCGATATGGCCTGATTTGCATATCTCGAAACGATATGGCCTGATTTGCATATCTCAACACGATATGGCCTAATTTGCATATCTCTACACGATATGGCCTGATTTGCGTATCTCGATGCAGTTTGGCCTGATTTGCATATCTTGATGCGATATGTACTCTAAAGCTCGTTCGCCTGGCAATACTATATAATGTGGGTAACACAAACTCTGATATCTCAGTTCAAAATAATAGCGCTTGTTTTAATTCATTGCAATAATCATTGTGAATTAATTCTAAAGCTAGTGATTTGTAACCAAATGCAATTGTATTGTGTGTCAAGAAACAATAAAAGTATGTGATAGCAAAAACAACACATTTAACATGTTATTAATAACAACTGATTATTAAAAACATTAACAAATAAGTTGTTCACAAATTGATTGAATATAATGTCAGTGTCTCATTTAAAAAACAAGAGTATATTTGAAAATCTTTCACTAGAGTCTGTTGTTACATGAACATGGACCCACTACCTATCTATGCAATGAACAAACAATGATTATTGTGATGAATGAGGAGCGCTAATATTTTGAAAAGGAAAAGCGGAGTTTGTGTTGACGGCATAATATTGTGTTGCCAGGCGAATGGGCTCTGGAGTACATATCGAATCAAGATCTGCAATTCAGGCCAATAACACCCAGCAGCACTAACCTGTATATGTTCAACTGTTGAAAAACGCTCATTGACTAATTATTGTGCACACACTGTAGCTACAACTAAAGGGACTGGAAGGCTTTAGTACTCATACTATTTGAAATCGGCCTGGGACAGATGAAACGACTCTTAAGCCTGGTATTAATGTGAAAAAACATGAAAAATGGCTCAATCGACAGTTCCCAGTTGAACTAGGCTATTGGGAAGATTGTACAATCACTTTAAGTACTGCCTTACTACAGTAGCAGTACAAAACAATAATATGAAAAGAAAATTATGTACTTATCAGAGAAGTGAAGAGCAGTCAATCTACAAATTAAAATTTAAGAAAGTTTCCTCTTTAAAGCTCAACTACGTAGGATTTTTTTATTAATAGATTATTCTATTAGACTGGATTCTGGAATCATTGGAATGAGTTCACACAATAGGAGATTGCCCCACTCACAAACACGGAAGCGCTCTGTATGCGTGTTATACTGTGATGATTGCATGTGTTCACTTCATTTTGTTAGCAGTGTATTTGTCCAATATTCATATATCTTTTGAAAAGTTAAGGATTGGGGTCTTTAACTTAGCATTTTTTTTACTGATTTTAGGTTCAGTAATTATGATAAACATAGCATATGTACACCCATATATATACTATTTGTCACTAAAGACTGTTAGACAAAACTCAATATGAATGAGTCTATATGTTTGTTTTTCTTTGTATGATGTTTGTGAGCTTTTTGAGAATGTCAGTGTGGTCCCTGAAGCATCACTGTAGACTTTGTGCTAGTGTCTAGAGCATTTGATGCATTGATTGGACAGGAAATTTGGTAAGAGGAACAAGGAAGTAGGAGGGAAAGTCCCTCCTACTGTAGATATTTTTGTTAGAGGGAGTTATTGAGCATCTGCCAGTCAGTGTTGCTTATTTCGGCTGGCTCAGTATTTGTAGGTGGACATGAAACCGCCACGTATACAAGCATACAATGATGATGCAGAGAGAGATAAGTGCCCAAGGTCACAAAATGTCATTACACATCTTTCAGGTGCAAATAGTTTTTTAAACTTGGAATTGATTTCAAGTTTAAGTTTAGTCTATTGTCACATGTACAGGAGATGCAGGTATAACTGCATGTAATGTAGCCTATAGTGACAAGCTTGTGCCACAGATCAGCAATGCAGTTGCAGTTATAAGAAATAGAAAAGGGTAAAATAATGTAAAAATATGATATACGGGTGATTTTCCAGTTATGAAGGGTATAAGATGCATATACAGTCTATATATGTAAAAATACCTCTAATATACAATACCCTGGTGTCTAATGGCTACACTGAGTTACACCAATATGTTATCAATCAAAATTGTTATTAAACGATAATGTGTGGAATTTGCAGTTGAATGATTATTGCTCAATCTAACTACAACTAATAATAAATATCCATACTGTCTTGTATTCTGTATGATATTAACAGTCGGGGGAGGGGATAGGTAGATATGAGGTCAACTGTAACAGTCCATAGACTATAGGTAGTAAGCGGTTGGAGATACAGTAGCATGGCGACTGTAATTGACAGTAAGATTAGAATTGTCCATGATGTGTCAACAAAAAAAGTGTAATATCCATGATGGCTTGGTCTGAGGGAAGAAGCTGTTACCCAGTCTGTTTGTTTTTAACAGAATGTGTCTAAACTGGTGGTGTCTGGTGGACCTGAGTGGTTAGAACAGGCCGTGGCTTTGGGTGGCTAGAGTCAGCGATTATCTTGATTTTCCATCCTGCGGCACCGGGTGCTCTAGGAGTTTTCCAGGCAGAGCAGAGGGGATCCAATAATACGTTGAGCTGAGCGTCGGAGTCTCCACAGAGCCATTTGGTCAGCCATCTTTGAGTTCCCATTCCAGGCAGTGATGCATCCTGTCAGTGTACTCTAGATGGGGCTCCTGTATGAAGAGAGCTCTCTGGGACAGTTCTGTAGCTTCCTGAGGTTGTACAGATGCTGCTGTGCCTTCACCACGTTGGATGTGTGCAGTGACCAATCGGCCTTCTCAGAGATGTAGAATCCAAGGACCTTGAAATCTGTGATCCTCTCAGCGGCGTCTTCATTGACGAGAATTGGGGGTTGTTCGGACCTCCTCACTTAGTAATACACAATCAGCTCTTTTTAGGTTTCTTGATGTTGAGTGAGAGGTTGTATACCCGGCACCACACTGCCAGCGCATTTACCCCGTCTCTGTAGGCTGATTTTTCATCATTTGTGATCAGGCCTAGAACTGTACCGTGGTCAGCAAATTGGAGGTCTAGTTTGGCCTAGATGTTCTTCACTGACAGTCTGTGAGCTTTTTGCATATCTATACCTTGTGATTAACCTACTGTACACACAATCAAACCCTATTAAAACACAGAGGATCAGTCATATTATTCTAATACAAAAATGTTTGTAGAAAGTAACCATGGACGTTGGTTAGTAGTATACAACTAATCAAAAACAGCACCCCATCCATACACTATTGAGAAATAGAAGTGTGTACACTCACTAAAGCAACTGTGGAACTACATAGCACAGGAGGTACCAAACCATGTCCTGAAAGAGAATGCCAGGTAGCCATGTAAAGAAATGATAAACAACTTGTTCTAAACCAATTGAGCTACAGGGGACAACGTACAGTAAGATGGCGGTCTTTGGGTTGACTATTGGCTTGGGTGGTGGTTCTTAGACAAACTGTTTAAAGACCCCTGCCTTATTGTTGCAAAAGATATGACTGTGTTCTTTTTTTTGTGACTTTGAATAGATGATCATGTTGACGAGTTCCATATGTTATCCGTACATGGCAGCCTATGGGTTTTTATCTCCCACCTACAGTGAATATGGCCCTACTCTATCTCCCTGTAGCAACACATTGCATAATGTACATTTAGGTATTGACACTCTCCTGAAATCAATTAACATTTAGTGTATAGGACCTTAATTCATGCTTGTCTAGAATAGTCATATATGTTAAGCTGTATTTTTTTTATGGAAACAGGATACTTTGCACTGAATGTAGTTGCCCTTTAGTTTGTATTATTGTTTGTACTATTATATGGGAAAAGTGGATATAGAGTTTGGGAAGGTGACGTGGTTTTTGTCTTGCTCATACTGTATGTGACTTGAGGGCCAAAGAAATAATTTTCTCATTGGACACAGGTTCCCCAAGAGTTAATTTGTCTGTCCATATATGCATGCTTCAAAATATTTTCTCCATCAGTACCAGCTCTCCTTTTGTGGCTATTTGTCGAACCTTCCTTCATTTGAAAGTGGATTCTCACAGGTCCAGAAATTGGCACTGTTGAGCCAAAATGGTTCCCCAAATTTTGTGTACTATGTAAATGTACAGTCTGTGCTGATGCAATTCACAGCCCTAATAATGTAAGGGACCTCACAATACGATATTATCATGATACGTGGGTGCCAATTCGATGTTTTTTGTGATTCTCACAATTGTAGCGATTCTGCATGTATTGTGAGTGTATTGTGATTTTTGCATGTTTTTTTTATTAGACCATGTTAAACAGTGTATTGTCTATGGATAATCATTTCATCTGGCAAAAACATTGCCAGGCTTTTAATAAAGTATTCAATCATTTGCTTTATTACTGGAACTTAAATGTATAAAATGCATACCTCCAGGAATATGTTTGAATGGGTAATCCATCCAAAACAGCAAACACCTAATTGTCAGTATATGAGATGCTGTTGCCCACCTTCCTGACTGGCCACCCCCAGGTGGTGAAGTCCAGGTTCAATTTGCAGATGGTGGGGTGTAGGCATAGATATAGACGGGATATAAAGGCCATTGAACTGCTTGGCGTGGTCATTCGATTGATACGCAACAAAATGGCAATTGTTGTTAGTTGTCACGGTGACAACACGCGAATCGGTTTAATGCGGAAGTAGGCCGCTAGAGCTCTGCAATGGAATGGTACATGTAAAAATGGCTGCTGCTCTGACCATTCTAATTAGGGCTGGGCGATATGGCTGAAAACTCTATCACGATATAAGTGTTTTATATCGGTCGATATCGATAATTATTGATCTGTTTTATGACCTATTTAGAATAAGGAGCAGGAAAATGTTTAACTTTTTTATTTTAAATTTAACCTTCCACTGGTTATAATTCCCTAAGTTATAAAGGCAGAAATGTCAACACAACCATGGAAAACACTCAAATAATTCAAATGAAAACATAAGTCTAAAATCACAATGAACACTTAAAAATTATCTGTTACACTAAGGTGCAAAATTTGAATACTTAAGAAATGCTTAATAAAGTGTAATAAAATAGTGCAAAGTGTTAAATATGAACAGTGAAACCTGAGACCTGAGAAGGTGGGGAAAACAAGTTTGTGATATTACCAGTCTTGGTGGGGACGACGGTTTATGCAGACGACATTGGTCTGACTACGGTTAGACTTTAAAAAAACAAAAAACTTCCATACTGGCGAGCTGACTTTTCCCGTTTTATCAAATATTTCCTCGCTCGCTGCGGCACTAATTTTCCACTTATCAGTTTCAGTTACTGAAGAATCCAACACGACTCACGAGACAATAATATTGCGGAACCAAACTTGATACTGTTAAATGATTGGCTGTTAGCGTGTCACTCGCTACGTTGCTAGGTTACCAGAGAGTGAGTGCCTTTTGTTTATGCAACAAAAATTGCTTCGCATTTTATCGAATGCATTTTTTATTGATTACGTGTCTTTCGCGAGACATATCGTTATCATTTTATCGCCCAGCCCTATTTCTAATCATTCCATTTCTATGGGTGTAGGCCTAGGGCTATGAGTTTTGTAAGGAGCAGGGAGGACACTATGGTGTTGAAGGCTGAGCTGTAGTCGATAAACAGCATCCTCACGTATGTATTCCTTTTGTCCTGGCAAGTAAGAGTGGTGTGCATCATGGTGGCGATTGCATCGTCTGTGGATCTGTCAGTGGTAGGCGTATTGAAGTAGGTCCAGTGTGTTGGACTGTGCCATAGCCTGTGTTTGTGGTGGATGAGAATAGCCAATTCTGTAGGGAACCAGAGGCTGTGTTCATTCTTTTATTTACATATCTTGAATGGGGTATGATTATGTAGGACAGTAAGGAAAGCATTCTCTATTTAAAGACTAGGTATCTTTTACTGAGGTGATGAGGTCATTGTTAATGCAGGATATCCGGGCCAGATCGTTTAAAAAGGCCTGCTTATTAATATGTTTTAGAAACCACATTACAATAATAAGGGGAGTGTGTTTGACCACGGAACCATAAAGACAAAGGCAATGATGCAGTGATCACTGAGATCCTTGCAGAAGACTGCAGAGGTGCATTTAGTGGACATGGTATTATCCTATTTCTGTATTTAAGGTTTTATCTGGTGGTTTCATTAATGATTTGTGAGAGTATCAAGTAGGGCTGGGAGGTATGGCTTAAATTTAATACCCCGATATATCTTTCAAATGTTTGACGGTATCACAGTATTTAACAGTATTTTTTTTTTAAATGTTGGCATATTCCTGTAAACAAATAGGCAACAGACTTATTAAAATGAACATTTTGACCCATATTGGTCAAATGCTCATGTCTTTCTTGTCGCCAGCTTCTTGTACAATGGTTGGATGTGCAGCATGGGGGTGTACCACCCGCTCAGAGAAGGGGGTCAGGATGTTTGGCTTCCCTGCAGAAAGTGAGAGAAGGAAGAAATGGTTAATCAATATGACCAGGGGTACTTGGACTATCACAGGAGATGCCAACAACAAAAAATGATGCAACGTAGTGATGTGAGGATATTGTGTTGAGTAGCATTTATAAAATACCCTTCATGTAAAACATCAAATATGTTGCAATTAACAACTTCTGTACAAGATATGATCTTATATGGTGTGTTCTTTGGTTATTGTTAACATTACTATTACATCCCATTTCTACAATGTCTACAATAAAATCATACTAACATTGCCTGAAATATTACTCAAACCAAATGTAATAAAAAATTAAATCTTGTTTAAAAGTAATTGACTTCGACAGTAGTACTGTACTGTAATCGTTTTAAAATCCAGAATAGGCTAACGTGTTAACTGTTGACGTTAGGAGAAGGAGCTGATCATACAATGCATCTCTACGGCGACACGGGTAGTAGCTCAGTTTGTTTGGAACTGTTGAGGGTCTCCATGATCCGCCATTGCTGTAAAAAAAAACTGACTGATGAAGTGAACGGAGTTGACGCAACTCTCTCAATGGCTTCTTCTTCTTCTTCTTCTTCTTTGGGTTAATGGCGGATCGCAACCAACTGTACCGGAGTGTGAGGCCGGTCACGGCCCACCCAATTTAACACCACCAACCACACCCCACCACCCTAGAAATTAAAATACATCCCACTACCCCCCCCACCCCACTACCTACCCTCACCCTTCCCCTTCCCTTTCATCAACTCGTGAACAATCTCCCCCATGATGTCAGTAATACCCATAAACTCCCTAGCAGCACCCACCACAACATCAATCCTCGCATTCCGTCCCTTAACCTGACTACACACATTCACCACACTACACAAAAACGCCAAAAACACCGGGCCTACAACCCTCTCCTTCTCCACCGGAACACCAACCCCAAGTCCCCCCACTCTCCGCACCGCTTCCGCATACGTGACCCCACCTACCACCTTAACCCGCTGTGCCTCCGCCGCCTTCTTCTGAACCACACCCCCCCCAAACGCAGCACTGTGCTCCCCACCACAATTACAACACCTCACCACGTCCCCTACCCCACACTGACCATACTCATGCGCACACCCACACCTACCACACCTACCCTTCCCTCTGCACACAGCAGCCATATGTCCCATCCGCTGACAATTAAAACACCTCAGTGGCGGTGGCACATATTCCCTTACATAAAAACTAAGATACCCTAAGTGCACCCTACTTGGCAAAGGCCCCCCAAACTCACCCTATGGGGTGGGACTCACCCTATCTAACCCCAACACCCTACTGCCCAACCATCTCGCCTCCAACACCACCCCACCCGACACAATCTCCTTAAGCTCCTCCATTGACAGGACCATCTACACCCACACTTCCCTCCGAGCTCCCCTCCATGCCGGCCACACCCCCGGCCCAACCGTCGCGATCCACCACCAACCCAGAATTCTCGTTTCTTTTCCAATGCCAGTCGGTCGTATTCCCGAAACTCAGCCAGCTCCTGCACCAACTCCGCCGCAGTGGATCCCTACGAGGACGCCATGCTCTGCTAAACTCTCGGCCACCTGTCAACAGCAATGGCCGAACCGTCCGAATTCTCGTTCCCAGCCTCAAACCTCCTTTCGTCGCCTCCTTTACTGCCACCGTCTGTACAGGAGTGGAACCTCCTCTCTCAATGGCTCTGCCTAAACCTCAGTTTTCCTCAGTGTATATGCAAACGTGCAAACAGTTTTGCAAAATCTCCACTTTGGCCAGAGTTTTTTTTTTTAGAAAGAATCGTTTTCAAGGGCGAGTTCTCTGTTTGCGTGTAAACGAAGAGCACAAACAAAGGGAAATGTCTCCGTTTATCAAAATAACTGTGTACGTGTAAACGGGGTCTTAAAACCAAACCATGTCCACACTATCGACATTGATCCCTTTTTTAACAACACATTTTTCACTTGTTGCTGCGCGGACAATTCTACCTCCATTGTATTTTTTCATAGTTTATCTAACTTCCAGGGGCCTCATTTATAAAACTTTACAGTGGATTTGCGTCAGAAGTGGCGTACAGACGAAATATAGGAAGTGCGTACGTAAAGAAATATTCAGATTTATAAAACCGTGCGCACGCACGTCCTACGCTGTTTTCCCTTTATCAACTCTAATACGTGGCGCAGCTTTTGCGGATACATGTCACGCCCATAATTGTCCATAAATAGTCAGTGAAACGCCCCGAAATTAATATTGATTGATTGAGAAATCATGGCATACACAGTAGTGAGGAAAACCAAAAAAGCAACTTCACTCAATGTCAAACAGAAAATATTGTTGGCGAGGTGGAAAAGAGGAGGAAAATGTTGTTTTATGTGTGCCTATTATGAACGGCGAAAATGCGTTGGAATGGCAAAAGGTTGCAGATGCTGTAAATGCCGTGGCCGAAATAAAAAAAGTGGTCAGATATCAGTCGATGTCGAAAAGCGTCTATAGCGCTTCATCGCGAAAGTGTGTCTGCCACAGGTGTGGGAAATGGTTAACATTAGAGCATCACAAATTATTTGGACATTGGTGGAATGAAAATGCTTTCGAATACTGAAATCATTCTCATTCGGTGTCCTTATGGCAACATGAGTGCAGTCAAAAGCATCGATTACATTTGGGATACCGGACATAGCTGCAAATTGTGCTTTTTTGATTGCCTGTTCACCCGCCGTGTACGGAAACTTCATGTACTTATGCGCCAAGCCTATTATACCAACTAACACTAACGCCTGGCATAACTCGGCTGAGATATCCCTGACTTGTCAGTAAATTTCATCTGCAAAGTGTCATGTCGCCAGAAATCCTGTTATGATCGATATGAAAGGCGCCAATAAATAATATTCATTATTAGGCTATAATTATAATTATTATTTTCTAACATTGCAAGGTCAGCTATTGTGCGTCATTACGCATTGTGATGGCATGGCTTTTTATAACCATCCATTTGATTGTATCTGATAATCTACAGATGTATTAATCTAATTGTAAATGTAAAATAGTTCTGCACAAATAGAACATTTTCTATAGACATGCATCACGATGGAACACGTTTAAAAATAAAACGAATTTAATGCATATAAATTAACACTATGTTTCTGTATCTGATTACGACATTTATACTATGAAAACAATATTCCCCAATTGACAATAAAGACTATCTATTATCTATTTATTATATATCTTATCATCATCTATTTATCTATTTATCTGCACCGCCAAACAATGACATTGACAAGAAAATTAATTTTAAACATGATTTTGTTCTGTATACCGTATTATTTATGAGGATGAATTACATAACATGCCAATATAATTAGCCTACATAATATATTTGAGTGTTCTTTTTGCAAATATGTGCAATATGTCCTTCATTTGCCTTTACGTTACAATCTTGTTTTATATTGTTTGTATTTCTCTGCAGGCTGTTAATTGTATGCATGACTTTGTGACATCTTCATATTATTAATGAGTGGCAGTATTTCAACTTCGGTTACACAACGCTCTGCAATTTCAGACGGATCTACAGTAGCCTACGTGTTTCATCCATCTGCCAATGGTGTTGCCATTTCTTTTTTCACTCGTTTTTGTGCATACGCCAGGGTCAGAGTTTCCGTGAAGGACCGCACATTTTCCCGTCAAGTTTGCTTTTTGCAAAAATCCCAATTATTGCGTAGAGAGCTGCGTATGTCTTCTTTATTGCGTACACCACGTTTATAAATGAGGCTCCAGGTGTTTCTTACGTGTGTTTGTGTGCGTCACGCAGTGGGCATTAAGTTTTTAGGGGCGCGGTTTATTACAAAATAAGATTATTCTCAGTTGTTGCAGCTGGCAAAATGACATTAAAAAATACCGGTAACGAATATAGCAAACCGATACATACACGAAGACCGGTATATAGTTTTTTCCGGTATACCTCCCAGCACTAGTATCAAGGCAATGAGCTTTGAATGAACAGTATTTGGAGTTTTAAGCATATTCCAGTTTAAATCACCTAACACCATAAATGCTGAGGATAAATTAGGAGGAAATCAGTAGACAGTGTGTCCAAGTTACAGCTATGGGGCTTAAGGAGGCCTGAACACAGCCACAGCGACAGAATTGTTTCTGGAAAAAAAGATACAAATCACACACACGATAGTGTCATCTTCATGCATATCTTTTGTAAATGTATAGGTACATTTTTTTCATAGAATTGTTATTACTGAAACTTTTGAGGTAAATTGTTGTAGTGTTTTCCAAAATGTAAAGATTAAGTGTCCAAGGTAAAAGAGTTTGCAAATTCTTGAGGCAGTTTTATTCCTTGTTAGAAAAGGCAATTGTATGCCCCAGTCTACTTTAGGTACAAAAAATGGGGCAGGAATGCCAGAAGAGCTAAAAGATTTTGATTGGTAAATAGTAATGTAATTACAGTGTAAGTTATCTGTCTTCCACTAGGTGGAGCGTATCGTTGACAAGCGGAGAAACAAGAAGGGGAAATGGGAGTACCTGATTCGCTGGAAGGGTTACGGAAGCAAGGAGGACACGTGGGAACCAGAGCACCACTTGATGCACTGTGAGGAGTTTATCGACCAGTTCAACAGCTTGCACCAGTACACCGGACACAGGCGACTCAAAGCCTCCAAAATGCCCCCTGTGGTGACAGGGGGACCCGGAAGGACAGAAGGGGGGATTGGAACATGCCACCTTACCACCCGTCCAACTCCTCAGGACAGTTCCGGAGCGCAGGCAGAGGTATGCAAGAAGAAAAGGACTAGTGGTAGTCCAAGGGCCAGGCTGGGTTCTGTGCCCATAGGAAGAATGGGTGAGGGTTTAGGGGTTGGTCCAGGGTTTTCTCAAAAGCAGAAGAAAGTGAGTCGAGGAGGAATGGAAGAAGGAAGAAGAGGAGGGGGGAAACATGGTTATCCACACAGGGTGACCAAAACCATGACTTACAAGGCTTCTCCAGGGGGACTGCAGTTTGTTTCCCCGGGGAGAGGACCTCAGAACCGACTACAAAATGGAGAGTCAGATCCCCTTCTGTACAGGACAGCAGCCAGGCCACACAGACTGCCCCTGGACAGAGTGGAGAGGCTGGTTGATGAAGTAAAAACACCACTGGACAATGAACTAGGTAAGTGACCCATCTAAAAGGGATATAACATGCTGCCTTTTGTTTCGGTTTTGGAAAAAAGAAGCGACCACTGCAAAATCATTAATTTTTAAACCACTAAATACTAATTGTGTGAACTTAGGAAGAGTTAAGAAATCAATATATGGTGGAATAATATAAATTGTACAATTAATAATAATTGGTTTTGTGTATCTTTGCGTGCTCTCCACCTGTCTTTCACATTGATGATGGGTGACTTATGCCACTCCTGGCCAGTGTTGTATGGAGGACCAAGTCCTATAAATATATAAATAAAAAAATGCTCAAAAAATAAATAAGCATACGATTAAATGCACAACAAAATACAGTAAATAAATGTAGGAATTTATTAAATTATACAATGAGACAAATGTATATCTCTTTTAATTAGCTTCTTTATTTATTCACCTTTGTAATAATTACCTTATTTATTTATTGTCCATTATAATCTTCAACTTTATTTATTAATGACTTATTTTTTAAATGTATGTATGTGTATATCATAATATTTTTGTATGTTTTATTCTTCCTATTTATTTCTTCAAAGCATTTCTGTCTCGTTATGCAAATGAGAAGGGGCAGTGTCTTAAGGGGTCCATTGGTTGGTTAATATTATACTGCATCGGTCGAATTTACATGCTACCAGCCACAGTCACAACAAAGATGGCTATGTACAATGAGTTTATCAGTGAGCTGAGGCATTTAGCAACCTTCTTTGAAAACAACGCTATAAGTCCTGACTTTATTATTTTTCGTTTGGACATTTTAACAGAACGTGTGTTTCAGTTAGCCGCACACATGGACACAGATGTCGACCGTCTGGTTTTTCATAATTTGGAGGAAGCGGCCCATCTTCTCAACACGGTCGCTAAAGTTAATCACACACATAGCGTTCTAATTCCTCCAGTCTATTAGCAGCTTCCCTTAAAAGAGGTCCGAAACTGAATGTCTGCCTGCCGATTTCGCCATTGCTAAACAGTGCTTTTTGGTGGGGAAAGCCATGTAGATTTGACTGATGCAGTATAATCCTAACCAACCAATGGGCAGAAATTGACACCTTAAGACAAAGCCCCTCCTCATTTGCATAATTGGGCAGATATGCAAACAGAAATGTAAGAAGGACAGGTAGGGCTGGGAGGTATGGCTTAAATTTAATACCCCGATATTTTTCAAATGTTTGACGGTATCACAGTATTTAAAGGTATTAAATTTTTTAAGTAAAGGGTTGAAAGAAATTAATTTGTTCGTTCATTATGATTTTTGTTGGAACACCAATAAACAAGACTGAGTAAGTTAAAGTAGTGATATTTTTTAAATCTTTATTAAATGCAGGAATACTAATAAATAACTTTGCAACCGCAAAAAAACAAGCCTATCCACTGTCTATGGCTTTAGTACTGAACCGTGGCATGTCATGGCACCACCACAGTACTTGCTTAGGTTTATGAATTACAAAAAAGTCCCACTGTCATTTAACTAGATTAACTACTGGTATAGTTCTGACAATCA
>JACXGM010023145.1:0-16351 GCA_016801145.1 Umbra pygmaea | reverse complement strand
CGTAGTTAACTCCTCAGGCAGGTGTAGCGTAGTTAACTCCTCAGGCAGGTGTAGCGTAGTTAACTCCTCAGGCAGGTGTAGCGTAGTTAACTCCTCAGGCAGGTGTAGCGTAGTTAACTCTTCAGGCAGCTGTAGCGTAGTTAACTCCTCAGGCAGCTGTAGCGTAGTTAACTCCTCAGGCAGCTGTAGCGTAGTTAACTCCTCAGGCAGCTGTAGCGTAGTTAACTCCTCAGGCAGCTGTAGCGTAGTTAACTCCTCAGGCAGCTGTAGCGTAGTTAACTCCTCAGGCAGCTGTAGCGTTGTGATAGCTGCTTCGCTAGCAGTTCTGGAGGTGGAGGCCTTGGTTTATTTTTGGTAAAAAAACTAAAACATACCAGCTGGTGAATCATAAATAGAAAATATAACATACATAACTAATTAATCCCTGAATTAGTCCATATTTATTTAATAAGGGATATGTAAAAACAAATCTAAAGTAATTACTTAAGAAATGAATGGGTAACTCAATCAATCCCTAAACTTACAGGTACAATATGTAATGAACCGCCAAACATAACGTGAATAAAGCTATAATATATTTAACAATACATTACCTTGTCAGTGAAATTCTAGATCGGCTGGTTGACATCAATAACAGAATATGAATGGACGAACAGATGTCATTCATTCCTTTGGAAAGCAAGTGAAATCAATTAGAAGCACTTTTTCGGTGGTAAACGAACGTACTGGACAGCCTCAGATGTGACGTGAGCAATGTGTCTGAATGTTGTAATACTTCTCATAGGTTTGTCGAGAGAAATCTGAATCATTATGAATCTTGCCTCTTGCAGAGAAAGGAGAGCTTGAGTAGGAGTTGTCCATGAGCATAGGAGCAGGAGCAACTTTTGGTAAATATTCTAATTAATTATTTTGTCATTTTGACTGAATGCCTCCAGGTCCTCCTGAATGCCTGCGAGCTTCTCCTGGACTTTATGGTAATTTCTCTACTGTGCCACCATAGGTCGCGTGGTTATGACACAATGTTAGCATATTTTCACAAAAACGACTGCTACGGGGCCATACCGTGAGATACAAGGTAATGGAGCTGTTTATACATTGTCCTGTTTTTTTTTTTAAATAAACAATGGACAAATAGTCTTTAAATGCTTCGGATGTAAATTTATTCACTGTCAAAGTGACCCCTACAATGAATGGGAGTCTATGGAATGCTAACGTGAGGTGATAGCCAGGTAGCATCAGAATCCACCCAGGGCTGCTTCAACTTCCGGGTCTACCCCCTTGGTTGTCATTGACGACGACAACAAATCCCATGATCCCACGCTACTTCCCGACATCATACAAATAAATATTTTGTTATTGTTTTGATTGAGAGACCCCTAGTCGCCAAAAACTACGTATTGTACATTTAACTAGTAATGGATTTTCCTGAATTTGAAATTAAGTTATGATTAATGGGGAATGTAAATATTCTCTTAACATGTCCTTGAATAGAATATTAAGGGGTCCCACCAAAAGATGAAATTAAGGCATTTTTCAAATGTTCTAAATCTGACCGGTCAAATTAATGGAACAATTTAGGGGTTTAAATGTTGTATTAAGAACCCATTACTTCATATTAATTTGTCATGATGTCAGGGGTAGTTTAAGGCTAAATGTATTTAAGGGGTGCATACTGTATATTTTCTTGGTTGATGTCAAGTTGTCATAACAAAGACATTGACAGTTTGTTGTATTAGTTAATGTCAAGTAGTCATGACAAAGATATCATCAGCAATGTCAACCTTGCATAAAAAATGACATAATTGACAGAATGACACCTAATGACAACATTCACAAAGATTCCTTCATGTGTTTCATGTCACTCTTAGATACCTGTTTTAAGATCTGAGCCCAATTTAACCTGATAGACAAGTGTGTCTTGAGTCAGTTTTAGGCTGTGGAATAGAGATGTAAACTGGTGTTTTATTATGCCTCCCATAATGCACAGCCAAAGTACTGCAGTGGCTACTCTTCATGTGTTGAACGTTGTAGAATTTCCATAGCTGGTCTGAGCTGCTCCACGCCACATAATACTATCAGCAAGGGTGAAGGAACAGGCAGTGTGGTCCCCCCCAAAAATAAGAACAATTATATCTGGTGTCACCCCCAATATCAAACTGGTTCTTACGTCCTTCATTATCAGCGTTGTAAAATGTACAAAGTGACAGTACTTTTCTGAGGTTGTCGGATTTTAATTTGTTTTGGGAAGTTAATAATGAAGACCAAAGTTACTATGTAAAGGGAGTTTATAACAAAGCAGTGATCTATGAAATGACAACAAATAGTAAAAATGTGTTAATTATGTTAACTGGTTAGTTATAAACACCAATTACCTTGTAATTACATTTTTAATTAGGAACTTCCCAAAACAAGTAATCCAAGTATACTTTTACTTTTACAACTCTTTAAGAGTATTTTAATGGTATTTATTAGGGATCGATTGATATGATTTTTTGTGTGCTGATGCCGATACCGATGTCTTTTCATCAGCCTTAGTCAATGACTGATACGGGCTGCCAATTTTCTTGAGCCGATATTTGGAGCCGATACTGCTTTTTCTCACTCAATTTATATCATAAAAATGTCACAATGGAGATTACGAATGTTACAAGTCTCAATTTAAAAAAGGAACATTTATTGAACTTAAAAAACTATATTTATCAAATAGTAAAAACAGGTGTGGTAGAACAAAGGGCAGTGCATGGTCTGCACGTGAAAAGCAGCATCTCCAGCAACACAGAGCTGCCTGTATGGACGCCTGTCTGTAAATAATGCCCTGAAAATCGCCGAAATCAGCCCGATATATCGGCCGGCCGATAAAATCGGTCTATCACTAGTATTTATCTATTTAGGATCTTTACATCTTGTCCTTTCCCCTTTGTTAATTAATCCTTCTGCACCTGAAGGCCTTTTTGTAAGCCTGCCTTGTAATCACTATAGCTGGGAACTGTTTTTGAACATGATGTAACTGTTGGGGATTTTACCGACATATCTTTGAGTATTTCTGCACATAATTAGACATTTTAGCAGAGCTATAAACATTCAAGAAATGATTGTATAAATGACACATAACCATATATGATTAGTTAACTATACATTTATTGTTTCTTCCGAGCCCAGCCAATAAGAGTTCAGTTTCACCCGACCCCGTCAAGATATGATTAATTAAATCCAGTACAGTATGAGCAGGTTTGCAGCTCTAAACAGAATACAGCCAAGTCTGCATTGTCCCCAATGGTGATGTCATCAAACCCAGACATACCTTACACTGAAGTTTATGACTGCGTGACTGACCAGTATTGTATGTCAATGAATGAGTGACATTGCGTTAGTTCATAGAGAATGATAGAGATGTGTAGTGGCCAAAAGGCAGCATCACAGAAGGCCTCCGTTTTATAGGGATGCATTCTCTATCATTCTCTATGGCTCACATTTTTCTCAATGGTTTAAACACTCTCCTCATTAGGCTGTAAAATTTCAAAAATGTTCCTTAAAATGTAAAAAGCAATCCTGGTTGGAGTATTTCTTTAAAACGCTGGATATTTTGGGGGGATTTTCTGTTATGTTTTAATAACAACTGTAGCTTTCGTAGATTTACCCTTGAGATTGGCTGCTTGAATTAACTAATGCACATTTTAGGCTTATCTATAGAATGTACAGTATGTATACATTTTACAGTCTCTGAAATAAAGGGATGTTGTTATTATTTACCACAAAGGCAGTTGAGATTGTATGAATCTTTTAAGAAATTGCCTGAATTTATGTATGTATTTATATATACAGTTTGGTGCGTATGTTAAACCCTTGCAATGTATGGATGGAGCTTCTTCTACAGCATTCTTTTCCAATGTCATGCACTTTAGAGTATGTAGCTATAGCAACTGTTTCCATGGTAACCATTTCCTGAAATACGTTCCAAGGCATTCATGCATTTGGCAACTCTTTCCATGATTTGTTGCATGAAGGAAAACTGGGAAAAAAGCACTTTGTGGTGGATGATTTGGTGATATAGTCACAATGTATGGAGAAGCGTAGCTCTGGCCCAGGGTGCTACAGTATGTTAAGTCCCCTAGTCCTAGCGTAACAAGTACATGAGCCTAGTGCTAGCAAGTCACAAACAACCTTCTGGACCAGAGCTAGCAGAAGCATGGCTAGGAACAGTCAGTCACACTGAACACGTAATCAAAACTCTGAATTTGGATGAAATTATAATTATAAACCTCTACTGTTTATCCAGTGGCAAGTGATAATGAGGAAATATTGTTCACAAATGAATTAAATAAAAAATGGATGCATGGGGTACAACATGTATATTTAAAGTGTGTGTACACTGTGTATGTGTGTATGTATATGAATGATCATGTTGTAACATTAGATGTCAATAACAAAGACAAAAAGATGGTAAATAATTTCAAAAACAGTATGTCAAATATACAAGCTTTAGATTAATACTTTTCTTATGGATATTGATGGTTTGTTTTGATTTTGTTATGCTTGTTGTTACACCAATAGACCATGACACATATAAAAGCCAAACTGTTATAAGAGCTAGGCAGGTTGTCTTACATATAAAAGGAAATACTCAATCTTCAGACAGATAATGCAGAGTTACTGAACTGCGTGAGTGTCTGCATTATTGTTAATAGTGAAACGCACAGTTAGACACATTGATTAAAAACATAGCAAACGTGAAAACTATGAATATGGTGAGACATAAAATGAATGAAATGAAACAAAATGCCAACATTCTTACAAAGCACCAGCATGTATAACATATCACTGGTCCTAACGATACAGTCAAAACAAACGCTGTTTGTGCTCAGTGTATGGCCTCAAATGATGTTTCAACCATATACTGTAAATAATCATTAGAAAAGAAAAGCAGAAAGGAATGTACCCATTTTAGAATTCTAGATATATATTTCTAAACTCTGTTTTTAATGCTCCAATTGGAAACGTTTACAATGTTGGATGCATTATGGCAAAGCGAGATTAACAAGACACCTGACAATCAAACCTGGTAAACCAATGTCACACATTTACTATATGTCATGTTAGAAACTGCAAGTGTGATATGTTTGTGAGCTCCTTTCTTGTTTTCAGATACTCAATACATTTACAAGCATGTACATGTGCTGAAATTGCACGCATCACTCTGAGTCAGAAAGTTACTTTAGTCAGTAATCCATTAACATTTGTCTCTCAAATAACTATGTCTACATGCAAACATGTACACTGGCATAACCAGTAGTAATTTAAAGCATGTTATGAGTACGACATAGGCAGGTTGTTTAGGCAAAGATATGTTTTTACCCCAAGATAAAGTGTTAAAAGTATATGTACACATTAGGCCTGGATAGCAAAAAAATATTGCATATATTAGCATGACATAAATTGCATTTTGAGAGCGTTTGTGAGTAAAACTCAGCGTTCCAACAACTATGAGTAGAGATTTGATTTGACTGTATCCATGTCAGGTGAGAGGGCTGTGCTTCATCTTGAAAAGAAAAAGCCACTGAAATGCAATTAAAACACACAAAGACAATTTCATAAACGTGCACACTTATCCTTCACAACTCTATAGCCTGCTTAGTTTATATTATGGAATGCAAAGTTGTAAGAATTTTCTGTGATGTCACATCAAATTAAGCTACCACACATTCGTGAATGAAAAAGAAAGGACTGTATAAAATCTTTTTTAAATAATTCCCTAAAAAACTTTGTCAGTGCAGTAGCTATGCAGTAGTACCTCACCTAGTTAGGAGAACGTCATGGCATTGTGAAAGACAAGTGTAACCGTTTACAAATAAGGCATATTGAAAAAGTTCAAACACCACCCTTTGAACCTTCTTCAAAGATATTGTAGATATTAAACTAGAAATGTCCCAGATGTCTTCTTAGTCCTTTTCCTATATTTCATTTTGTGTCTTTTTTCCACAAACAAAGTCCTACTTCCTGTACTTAGAAATATGGACTTTTGGAAACTAAAGATTGTGGAAGCCAATGTTAAGTCAAAAATAGGCGTCAACCGCACAGTCTGCTTCACTGGACAGATGAGTTTGGCGCTACATTCAGAGGACCAGCAGACAGGACAGCCCCAGCAGGAGTAGGGAGGCCAGGCTAAGGGACTGGGCCACATTGACGGCTCCACCTGAAATCAGGCAGACAAAGAAGAAATATGTTTTAGGAAATGTTGTAATCTGTTCTGTTATTGTTCAGGTGTATATACAGTCACAATAAAAAGTATGTGAAACCTTTGGAATTACCTGGATTTCTGGTTAAATTGGTCATACAAGTTTGTCTGATCTAAGTCCGATTTACGTTATAAAAACCGACAATCACAGTGTTCTTAAACAAATAACACAAAATAACTTGTATTTTTCTTGTCTACGTTGACAACATAATTTAAACCACAGCGCATGGGTTTAATAAATGTGTGAACCCCTAGGCTCATGACATATCCAAAGGCTAATTGGAGTCAGGAGTCAGCTAGCCTCAAGTACAATCAATGAGACACGATATTTGGTGTCAGTTAGAGCTGCCCTGCCCTATAAATGACACACATTTTTAGTTTGTTATTCATAAGAAGCATTATCAAAAGTTATCTCTAAAAGCCTTGATAAGTCCACACTAAGACAAAATGTATTTTAATGGAGAAAGTTCAGCACTGTAACTTCTCTTCCTAGGAGATCTTGAAAGTTGACTGCAAGAGCACAGGGCAACATGCTCAATGAAGTTAAGAAGAATCCTAGCATCAGCTAATGAATGAAAGAAATCTCTGCAACATGGTAATATATCTCTAGACAAAACTACCATACGTAAAACACAAAACATGAATGGAGTTCATGGGAGGAAGCCACTGCTGTCTAAAGTTCGCCAAGGAGCACCTGGATGTAACAACAACAGCTGAATGTTGAAAACCTCATCCCACCTACAAAGTATGGTCGAGGGGGAATAATTCTGGTACAGCCAGGAAAGGACTTGCCACCCCTTTCAGTCTGGCCCCTCTCCAGGTTTCTTCCTAGGTCCACCTATTAGGTAGGTATTCCTTGCAACTATGCTTTAAATGTCTTTAATTCTATCTCCTTGTGTTTTAAGCAAGGTATGAGTCAAAGCACTTCTGCCAATGTAAAATGGGCTTCATAACAGACATTCCATTGATTCATTATGGTTTGGGCTGCTTTGCTGCCCCAGGGCCTTAGAGGCTAAGTATCATCTACAGAATAATGAATTCCCAAGATTATAAATGCAGGAGAACGTAAGAGCCTTTGTCTGCAAATGGAGTTCAACAGAAGGTGGGTGATGCAACAGGACATTGACCCAAAACACAGAGGTAAATCAACAACAGAATGGCTTGAACAGAATAAGATTGAGATAAAGTGACGACAAGAGAGTGATTCACACCTGACAACACAATAATATTGCCGAACTGAAACAATTTTGTAAAGGGGAATGGTCCAAAATTCCTCCTGCACAGCAAATTGTCTAGAGTTGACTTTCCAGTGTTAACTATACAGTATTAACTGAGTTGTTAAATTAAGACTTGTGAGTGTTAAATGAAGACTTGTGCGTGTTAAATCAACACAATAGAACCCCAGTGTTGGTGTTAAAAACAGTGTTAGTAGTCAGAGTATTACTTCAAACACTGTGAAGTAACACCATCAGATTTTCCCAGAATGCTTTGCTTCACGTTTATTTTTCAGAATTGTTTGTTTTAATATATTTTCTGCTTTGTGGATTCATTAATTGATTACTTTAAATGTAATTATTAAACAATAACAATATTTTAAACTTTTCAAATCTAAGTAAGTGGTATTATTCTTAACTGTAAGGGGTATTATTGATTGCACCCATTACTGAGACTAGTGTTCCCGTCGTTGTAGTTTATCTAGTCTTGTTCAGTTTGTAAGTACTTCACCATTGCAGTTTTATTGAATGCAGGTTGTGGGTGATAAAATACTGTTGGATATCCTTTCAGTTGGATTTCAATTTGTATAAAAAAATCTAAATCTTACAGTGACTATCATTTTGGAACAAGAGCTCGAAAAAATTACAATTTTAACACTATCAAAAGTGTTCATTTAACACTTTTAAAGTGGTTTGCATATAAACTGTGGGGGAGTGATAATTTTAATTCTGAAAGTGTTAAAATTGCGTTTTCAAATTTGCTGTGTGAATGATGAAATAAAAAGGTGGGTAAACTATCAACTCACAGTGATCCTGTCAAAATGAGTAATCATTAATATCAACCAGAACATATTTTGATTAATTTATCATTTGAATGCTTTTAATACAGGTATATTAATAGTGTACATGTACTGATACAGGGATGCATTAAAATACACATAATTTAATTCCTCCCAAAATTGCTTTTTGGACTGGACACTAAAAATACAATTTGAAAGTGAATGAAAAGTGTCATCTATATATGTTTATCTCGTATGACCTGCAATGCAAATATGTATAGCAAAATCCTGACGTGCACAAGTGTGAATATACAGTAAGCTATGTGATAATAAACAGATCATACATGTACATAACTATCAAATGAAACCATTACTCATCAATAACAACCAAAACCTTCATGTTGTAATCCTAAACTATTGATTCAATAATCAGCTCATCTTTAGAATCAATATAACACTGCTCTATGTAAATTGAGGCTTGAAACTTAAGTAACTTATAATATATGAAGCCATATATTATCAACAAAAACATTTGCACAACCAAAGCACTAACCTCTCTCCGTTCCTGGTCTTCCTGTATTGCAGCCTGGCTCAGCACAACTTTGTTTTTTATCCCTGTTCATTTCATTCTCTGTAAAGCAAAGTTTAAGATGATAATTGTATGGGAATGAGTGAGGGCTTACAATGTGTTTGTCTTTCACTGCACTTGTATTCTCTTATTAAATAAGTAAAATATATGAGCTACTTTGATGTTAGGCTATATATTTGAGCTACGGTACTGTGCAAACGTCTTAGACACCTATGAAAATACATGTAGGAAGATGCTATAAAAAAATAGAAAGTTTCTAAATATAAAACATATACTTAAGAGCAGAAAACCATGAAAAATTTAAATAACTCCACCAAAATGCCATGTCACACCCTAACCTTTCAGTCTGATTGTCCTTCACCCAGTATAATTCTTTCTAAACCCATTTCTGTTTCAGTTAATCAGGTTGGTTCTACCAGTGCATTATGCCATTAATCATTAGCATACCTGTTTGTTATCATTCTGTCAACATGCACTGGCCGATACACCTAAAAGGTCATCAGGTTTTCATCAGAAATTCTGTCTTTTACAGAATGTTACATTCCTTAACAAAATATGAAGAATTTAGCTACACAGTTTGCTACTGTAGGTATTCAGTAACTTTGTAATACATTACATAACCAGAGCCCTTGCATTGATTGAGCTATGCTGCTAACTGTAGAGCTAGCTAGATAGTTAGCTAGCCTCCTGACTGAGATATCACCAAGCAGATTTAATATGAATATATATATGGGAGGGTTTGCTCAGATCGCAATCGAAGTTGTAATCATTGTTGGCATTTCTCCAACTGTGAGCATAACATGAGAAAGAGAGCTACACGTACAATGGTAGAGTGGTGGTGATGAATCATCATGGGAAAATTCTGTGCTTCATCTACAGACAAAACTAGGCTCTAATATTGCTAAACATCAGCCTTGCCTACTATTTTTCAGATATGTCAAAAAGCAATTAAGATAACATGACACGCGCACATTTCGTGAAACAATTTCCTTACATGTCGGTAAACAATTGTTTTGCTCCTACTGTATGTGTTGCACCTTTGAAATTGCTCAGTCAACGTCAGAGAGTCTTCGTTCTATTGCAACTTTATACATCGTTTCAATTACAACAAAAATGAATAAGACATGTTTATAGCTCTACCCAGATCAGATTATCTGACACAACAAAAATAATTATCACTAACTACAGTCTCTCACTTTCCAAACCCCGTTCATTTTAAAGAGACAATGCACAATTTTCCCAAATATACATCTCAATTGAAAATACTGTTCTTTACAGTAAATAAGGACTATAAAACATACATTATATTAAATATTCCTTTACTTCAAACAAATTCTATTCTAAACTATTCTATTTTCCAGGGCACAACATACAGTGCATCCGGAAAGCATTCACAGCGCTTTTTCTACATTTTGTTATGATACACCCTTATTCCCAAATGGATTCAATTAATTATTTCCCTCAAAATTTTATAAACAATACCCCATAATGACAATGTATTTCAAAGGAAATTCCGTATGGGTAGTAGAGTAAACATTTGTGATTCCATACTTTGGCAAAGAGGTGAAATTCAAGTTCAAATCAAGACTATTCATGTTTTCAGCTTTGGAAAAATGCTGGGAACAAAATATGAATTGGGTTAAAGGTAATTAACTAAATTAACTAAATGAAAATGTAAGTAAATGCTAGTTAACAAATTAAAAGGTTTGTAAATGGCATTTGTGTGCGATTAGCCTCCACTAGACCCTTGTCCACATGTGCAGGGCATGTTTGTTTGAAGTTATTACTGCAAAAAAGGAGGGTCAACCAGTTATTCAATCAAAAAGTTCCACTCTGAAATTGTGTATTAAAAAACAAACAAAAAATGGTTTGTGTGTTATTACGTATACGCCGACTGTGTTTGTCTATTGTTGTGACTTAGATCAGATCAAATGTTATGACCAACATATGCAGAAATCTTGGTAGTTCCAAAGGTTTGATCAGGTGTTGGAAATCTAATAACATTGTCAGCGTGTCAAGTGGCAAAAGAAAATCTGCAATCTACTCCATGTTCCAATGTGCTTTAATGGCCAAAATGTTTCAAGTCCTTCATCAGTCATAATGTAACAGTGTTGTGCTATGTACTCTGTATCCCTAGAATCCCTGGGTGATACAACTTGACATGTTCACAGTAAGCCAAGGATTGGATTTAGAACGTGTGTCTGGTAATAGACTGGTTTTTGGTTCCAGTGACAAAATATGAGTGCCACTTTCAATTTTGCGTTCAGTGACATGTCAATTATTGGCTGACGAGTTGGTCGCTAACATAAAATTGTATTTTCAGTATGAGTTCTCTCTGCTCATTTCACACGTCTTACATTCACAGAACTGGTTTATATCATTGCCACTCGAGTAGTGTAGGCATTGGTGAGCGGGTCACAATTCTAAATGCATGGCGACAGGGTTACATTTGGTCACCTATTGTTCATCCCTTTGCTGTCCGGAATGTCATAAAACGGCAGGATTATTTCAGCTTAAAAGATGGCTGCCAAAAAGTGTAGATTTGTCATTGTCAAGGCACCCGTAGACAGGAGCTGTCGTTGACATGTTTATATTATTTCTGACTGAGAGATAAAACGACGAGTGAGGCTTTATTCTAGTGTCCATGACCTAAGCCTGGTGATGGCTCACTGACTTCATCGCTTGACTAACTGGCTAAATGGATGAATTGGGGAATGATATGGGGCATGGCTGGAGAGATGGAAGTCTTTCAGAGGGAAACCCCCTCATTGGTATCTGTTATCATGGAAGCCAGGCCCGGCTGACAGCTTGGTCTCACGGATCCCTGGGAATCACAACGGAGGATTACAGTGCAGGGGGTTTGACGGATGGAAGTGGGGTTTAAGGTGATCCTCTCAGCTGCCTCGAAAGGGATTGTGATACCTCCGCACCACACCAAATATGGGTTGGATTACAGTGCAGTGTTGCAGTTAGAATGGTAGAAGGTCCAAACATTGGCTGATGTTCAGTTATAAAGCTGTACTGCAGAAACTACCTAGATATGTAAATGAATATATTCATTGGTCAAATAATATTTATCAGACTCAGGACTATTTATTACTAGAAACACCACAAGTCCACTCTGAGTTAGGTCAAACTGAAATACCATGCCACACACTCACACTTATCAACTCAGAGCTAACTTAAAATAGAGGTTTTAGTTCATCTAAATAATGTCTATTACTTCTTATTGTTAACTTTTTATGGCGTATTTTATTTATTTTTTATTAAATTGATCTTATTCTTTTATCCTGTCTTAGTGCCTTGGCTGTGCTTGTTTAATACTGTTTTTATTGTTGTATCACAGGGCACTGTGAAAGAGACCTTGGTCTTAGTTCTTTTCCCTGTATAAATAAAGGAAATACTATATGCTGGGGTCTGGATATTTCCCTTTAGCAGTAACTTCTCACAACCAGCTTCCATGTTGTGTCGTGGTGAAAGTTACATTCAAGTGATCCGGCAGGCCCTTCATCCAGAGTTATGGATGTGTTACCTGAGATGCGTATCTGAGCCACTGCTCCATCTCCGCCCTCGCTGTGGGCTCGCACCTCCACCACGTAGTCTCCGTCCTTGGTGATGGGAAGGTCTATGAAGTGCTTCTTAGTGTTGTACAGCTGACTCGTGCTGTAGCCAGCTTGTCTGTAGAGGACCTGTATGGAGAAAGAGACATATTACACCCACTCCTTTGGTTCCGCTCATATGGCAGCTACTTCTGTGAACTACGTGAGATACATGTTCAGTAACGTGGACCGTCAAGCTCAGTGTATTAAAGCTGGGGCATTAATACATGTGGATGCTCAAAGGAGAATTTGTAATGGGCTGGCTGGACAAAAAGGAGTTCATTTGAACCGCTCTACTAGGCCATTTGTAAAACTCACTTTGTAGCTCTCTATTCTTGACTCGTTGGCCAGGGGTTCGACGTGTTCCCAGGCGATGTTCACTGATGTGCCTTTCAGCTTTTTACTGATAATTTTAGGAGGCCGGCTTGGAGCTGAGAAAATACAGGAGTTCCAGTCAGTTTAAGGGTCACATTACAATTGGACAGAGTCACGAAGGCACACCTGTAATAGACAAACTGTAGTGAAAATAACTGTTATTCTGGTCTTTTGTGAATTAGCCCTGATGTACTGATTAACAGATGACCTACGGGCTTTCTTGGTGAGGATCTGGACATGTTGGCTGGGGGGTCCGTATCCGGCTGCGTTGTAGGCCCTGACTTCTATGAAGTACTGAGAGTCTGGTGTCAAAGTCTCCAGCCTGGTCTGGTTCTCTTTACTGGTCACCACCACTTTATGACTGGACGCCTCGCTGTCCTCTCCCATACTCCAGAACCGAACCTGAGTAGAAGAAGGTGGAGGAAGAGGAGGAGATGAAATGGGACCGAAAGAGAAGGGATATGTTTTATGGCTGTTGGTACACAGGAGGTTCTACAAGGAACCCAAAGTGTTCCGGAACCAAACAGAGTGTTCCACAGTGTTCGCCCTGACTGATGCAGACGGTACTGACCTGGTAACTATCGACCGTTTGCTGGCTGATGGGAAGCCACCACACAATGGCCTCACTGGCTGACAGAGCTCGGGCCTCCACTATGGCAGGGGCCTCAGAGGGCACTAGAGGCAGAGACAGAAATACCGACACACACATTACAGATTTATATGTATATATGTTCCCCATATACACACTTTTACTTCATCATTGTCATCACTGATGTTCTTTGTAGAAACGAGATGAACAAGAATCAAACAGAAAAAAATAGACTCGAGGTGAGATGTTTCTCTCTTCCCCCAATTGTCGTATGGGTAGAATGTTTACGCTGGTGGCCAGGCTTTATTTCCACAGCTCTCACATGATCATGGCCACCTAATTATCCAGAGATTACAAATGGAGGAATATAACTCCTTCTCAGAATCTAACTTCTTTTCAGGATGTTGCTATAAAGGGAATGTGCTCCTAGTCATATTATTGTCAAAAACTCTGGAGAAGGCACATTATTTTAACAAATCTTCCCCTTGTTAAAGCACTCGACAGACATTAATCTCCAAACAGGTCGGAAACAGAATGCTGGCTCTTCACGTTTGCATCTGCGTAACAAACACCTTAGATCCTCCACTCCGACAGAGACCCATCCTTTCTCTGGAATCCAAAGCCGGGCACCGCACCAAGAAACCTACACAGGCACGTCATCAGCGTCTGCTCAAACCCAAACGCTACTCCCCTCTCGTAAGCTCCCAGGGAGCATTACCACGGCAACCGACAGTCGCTCCATAAACCCGTGAGTTCCCCCACTGCAATCTTGATTGTCTGTCAGAGGAAGTTAATAAGTGGGCTAAATGCCTGGCATCTTTGTGAGAATTATCATCTTTCGGGTTCGTGCTGAAAGATAATCCCAGACTGATGAGTTAGGAATGGAGGGACAGGTGGGGTGATGGAGGGAGGGACGGGATGTTGGGGAGGAGACGGGGTGGGAGAGTGTGGGAGCCAATCCAAAATGTGTCCTCACCATCCTGTGCAGAGTAGATCACAGCCGTGAGACTGAAAGGTCCTTCTCCTCTGCTGTTGAAAGCCTTGACTTTGACCTCGAACTCTGTGAAAGGGGGGATGGACTGGTCTTTGTGTACGTAGTGGCTAGCCTGGGGGTCGGCTAACATCACCTTCCTCCATTCCAAGTCACTCTTGGGCTTGAAGGCGATGATGTAGCCAAAGTTACGGCCGTAGAAGTACTGAGGCTGGACCGGCTAGGGGTACAGGGAATAACAACATTTAAAAAAGATCTAATTCCCCAAATACAGGTGACCTTGACGTTTTAATACAGAAGCCAATGTGGGCAGCCTAAAAAAAGAGCTTGAGAATGTTTTGTGTGTAGTTACCATGACAACTGTGTCTCTGAAAGAGTGTTTTATGATACTGTTTTAAAGATTACAAAGTACTCCAAACACACAGACACACCAAGCTAACCTTTACACACAAGCCTCATCACATCATCAAACCGCTGAATAAATTATGCTGCTTCTGGCAAGGAAAAGGCAATCTGCTGATGCCAGCGGTAAGCATTAGTCAAAGTGGGCAGCGTAGTCTAGCTAACGCTTCACCTCTATCTCTGATTAGGTAGCCCAGGACCTGCTGGTGATTGGGTTTTGAATCCAAACAAGTGAGAAATTAAAGACAAATTCAAAAGCACTTTGGCTGACAGTCTTCGTCCGTCCACCCATACTGGTGCTTCCTCCACTTTTCCTAAGAGACATCTCAAGAAGGAGATGAAGAAAAGCTTAAACTCAATGTATTTTGCATATGCTTTATGTTTACTTTAAATCCATTCCCTCATGCTGTTTGTCTCTATTGGCTTGGTCCTGTCTGTCTGTATGTCTGTCTGTCTGTCTGTCTGTCTGTCTGGCTGGCTAACTAATTAGTTAGCTTTCTTTCTATCTAGCTGGGTAGCAATTAGTCTGTCTGACTGTATGTCTAACTGGCTAGCTGTCTGTTTAGCTGTCTGTCTCACTGACTGACTGTCTGTCTGTCTGTCTGCAGTCAGATCCAGGTGTGGGGTTAATCTGAGGTTGTTCATTGTAGCAGAGACAAAAGTCTCACCGTCCACGTGATGGTTAGCTCCCTACTGGTCCCGCCGCCACCGCCGATGTCAGAAGGCGCCACCACAGGAACTACAAGGAGAGCGGAGAAATGAAGGAGATCTCATTCACAGGCCAAGTTTTCTGATCTAGGATCAGAGCCATTCTATCTACATAGTATAATTCATTCTGATCTGAAAAGCAGAACATGAGCCTTTGGTAAAGCAGGCCACTGACCACACTGTACAATGCCAAACTGCATACTGCCCCAGTGTACTGCCCCAGCAGGGGCTTTGCAAACACATTATCAGTGTCACTGGAGCTGCCAAGTGAAACACCTTGGTGTTCCCAGAGACTAGTCATTGTGGAGGAACAAAGGCTGTAACTCTTCCCTGGTCTTCCTGCAGATCTGTTGAATCTGCTCTCTAATGCTTTTGTGAGACATTCTGATTGTTTCTAGAAGGGTGACTTTAGGCCATCTTCTTTAATGTAATCTTAATTTCGCTTGAGGTGACCTGGGATTGAAAACCAAGTCTTAAGTGTTTCTCTGCTCACCTTAAAGCCTGGTCAAGTCTTCAGGTCTAAGACAGGGAGAGTCACAATGATGGTTGAGCAGCAGATGTGTTACCCTTACCTGCCTCTAGGGTGGTCACTTTGGGAGAGGGGTGGCTGGGTTCCCCTGTGCCCAGCGTGTTGGTAGCGATCACCCTGAACTCATACTCCATCCAGGGGAAAAGGTCCACCACCATGGCCGTCTCGGCATTGCCTTCCACATTCGACGGGGCTGCAAAAACAGTATCACCTCAGAAATACAGTATCACCTCAGAAATATAGTATCACCACAGAAATACAGTATCACCACAGAAATATAGTATCACCTCAGAAATACAGTATCACCACAGAAATACAGTATCACCTCAGAAATACAGTATCAC
>JACXGM010023143.1:0-16353 GCA_016801145.1 Umbra pygmaea | reverse complement strand
AAATACACAATGGAGTGAGCAGGTGTGGTGAATCATGATAATGAGTCCGGGTATGGGAACTGTAGTTCAGAGGAAGAATGACTAGGGAAGCTGTAGTCCACAGGAAGTAGAACTGATGTATGGGAAGTGTAGTTCTGAGCGGGATGGAATAGGGAAGTGGCAGTGTCCAGGGAAGGGGAACTGGGAATCGTTACAAATACACAACATTTATATATTCCTGCAACATGCTAACAATATAACAGTGTGATCAACACATTAATACACAACATTTTTATATTCCTACAACATGCTAACAATATAACAGTGTGATCAACACATTAATACACAACATTTTTATATCCCTGCAACATGCTAACAATATAACAGTGTGATCAACACATTAATGCACAACATTTGTGCCATTTAATCACAAATGTTGAATGTCTCCCTAACAAAGACAGTGTCTCATGTTTTTTTGTGTTTGTGCGCATATGTGGGACTGTATGTGCCTGGGCACTAACTGTTTTGCCCTAATTTTGTCATGACTTTTTACAAAACCAGTTCTGAAAAGGTTAGGACAGTATGTATAGTGCAAACAAACTAAGAAAATTTGTATTTTGAAAATTCAATTCACCCTGTACTATATTGAAAACACATTATTAATAAAGTATGTTATATTTTACTTTGTGAATTGATTTTATAGTAGAAAATATACACTAATTTCCAATCTGATGACTGCAACCCACTCCAAAAAAGTTCGGACAGTCTACTGTTTACCACTGTGTAACATAACCTTTCTTTTAATAAAGCTTATTAAGCGTTTGTGTTTTGAAGACACCAGTTGGTTAAGTTTAGCAAGCAGAATTTCCCCCATTTATCCATCATGCATTTCTTCAGCTGTACAAATGTAAGGGGCCTTCGTTGCCTTATTTTGCATTCCCATTCTCAGTCGAATACAGGTCAGGACTGCAGACAGGCCATGCAGGCAGGCTCTGCTTACCCAAAATCTGGGCAGAACGTGATTTGGTGTTGTCCTGCTGGAAAACACAGGGACGTCCCTGGAAAAGATGACATCTGGATGGCAGCATATGTTACGCCCAAATGGGGAGCATTAATTGTGCCCTCACAGATGTGCAGGTTTTCCATACTGTCCCAACGTTTTTGGAATTAGGGTTTATATGAACAACATACCAAGAAACTATTTAACTTCATGACTCCAAGTAAGTTAACCAATGTCACGACTTGTGTGTGTGCTGTGAGAAGAGACAGGCGCAAAGGTTTATCGATTCAGAATAAGCATAGTGTATTTCCGTGCGTAAAAATACTTCTCAAAAGTAAATAAGCCACGAGGGGCAAAACGCACATAAAATATACTTCGTTCAAAATACTTTTACATGTAAGAATATTACATGTATATTACATGTTGCAGATAAATACCCAATAATGCATCACTTCCCTATATTATTATTTTTTTCTTTTTTCATAGTGAGCAACAGTGGGAATTATCCCTATTTTTGCAGAGCCATTGTGGGTTGAGAAAACAACATTTTGACGTGACTTGCCCCTATTCGTAAAGAGAAAGTGACCCCATCATAAATCGAGCCTATAGCAATAATGCCACAATACAAGGCCAATCGGAGTTGTCACATAACAGCTAGCCCTCTATGCACTTTGTACACTTGTGTCTGTAATAACACTATTGACAAGGTGTTTGTATACAGACCTGCTGGGAGCCCAGCAGTGCACGGTAAGGAGTGTGTGTATTCTGGAGGTGTATGTGTGCTTAAACGGTGGACATACTGTCAAGAACAAACACACAGCAAGCTGCATAAAGCCTCCCCAGGCCCAGTGGGACATTAAGGGCAGTAATGCAGAGTTGTGAGCAGAGCAGTCAGGTGTGGAGGTGTTTGACCGACAGAGGGGTCAGGAGAAACTACAGGGGACCAGTAGAAGGGGCAACAGTGTTCTGCCTAACATGAGGACAGCTGCAGAAAGAAAGAAAACATGGAAAAGCAACTTAATGATGCATGCTCTTGGTTGTGTCAGATGGAACCTGAATATAATTTAAAATACTGTATATAGTCATTTCAGTAACTAAATATTCCCCCCGGTTTTAAGGAGTAGGTCTTTCAAGTGTCTGTAGCAGGCCCGGATCTACGGGGGGGGGGGCAAAGTAGGGCATTGCCCCCCCAGATAGAATCTGTGTCCCCCCAGTCATTTCATCCTAGAGCTGGGCCTGGTCTGTAACAACAATATTAGATTAATTTTAAGCTACTCTAGTAACTGATTATAACACGCCCATTTTCATCTGCCGAAGACTTCAACAAAGATACATTAAAAGAAGAAAGACCTGTCATTGCGACATTTTCCTTGAGTCATAGACATACATTTCAAATGGATTTATGGAGCTAATCTGAAATAAATTGATTTATCTTACTTATCTTACTTAAAAAAGCCATACGAAATGACAACAGCCATCCGGAATCACCATATTGTCACTTCTATGTGGTCCAATTGTTTAATACTCACAAAAATACATGAAATATTCAAAATAAGCAAGGCACAGATTGAATAGAGATGCTGAATTGCCTTTTGATTGACAGACACATGGACAGATTCATTACAGGTCCTTGAACGTGGATGCTGCCATCTTAAATGATTTCCACACATATCTGGCATGAAATTAATTCAAATTCAAAAAGGGGAGAATATGCTACTTCCCTGAGAATGTAGGTAGCATTGATCTTAAACGCATTGATATATTCGCTGAACTATAATTCATCTCATGAATTATGCTGCTGGGGCTACTCTCATTTGCATGAATACAGTCATTGGTGTATAATCGGTGTCTCTTATTCTGGTTGTGTCCCAAATGGAAAAACTTACTAGATAAAGCTCTGATATGTAGTGCATTATAAAAGGGAAACTGGGGCAATTTGGGATTCTATTATGTTGCGATCACTGTGTTACTCTGACATCTCCATGACCACCCTGTTAAGAAACTATTTACAGCTGGAATGTTTTAATAATGGCTGGAAGTCATGATCAGTTGTTACTACTGGTTCTTCATTCCAGGGACACCAATGACACACAATGTGACAAAAGGCTGTGCAGAAAATCCTGAGGGAGCGATGCTCGGCTTGTTGCCTTTCTCCATTCTGAATGTTCTCTCGTCTCCCAGAAACGCTGCATGTTTGACTTCTAATTAGGTGACGACAATTGAAAAGAATATCTTTTAAAAGCAGCTCCATGGAATCACATGCAGACACTATAATAACCATCATACACAGAGAAGCCAGCTACTTATGGATGAAGACAATAAAAAAAGCTCAAAGCTCAAAAAAATTAAGGGAACATGCAATCATCACAGTTTAACACCAAGTCAATTAAACTTCATGTATATCAATCTGTCCAGTTAGGAAGCATAAGCAATTGTGAAGCAATGTCACCACTTCTGGTGCAAATGAATGTGACAACAGGTTCACTGGACCAGGTTCAGACTCAGGGGATTTCCCGAACGGCCGGTCCAAATAACATCTGCGCTTTGTCTGGAGCAGGTAAGGCATGGTGGTGGCTCACTGATGCTTTGTGGGGGTGTGAGCTCTAAAGGCACAGGGAAACTTGTGAAAATGAATGGCAAGATGAATGGCGCATGTTATTGGACAATACTGGCAGACAATTTCCATTCTTGTATGCAAGACCTGGAGGCATTTTGCCAAGACGAATGGGCAGCTTTACCACCTGCAAGAATGTGGGGCTTCATAGACAACTATCACAAATAACTGCATGCGGTCATTGATGCTAAAGGGGCAATACATTGTATTGAGACCTGAGGTTAAGCAGACTTTTGAACTAGGGTCATTTTATTATTTTCTTTGTTGCCATTTTGGAATCCCCTGAGGAATATAACATGTTTTTCTATTACCAATTATCTAGGCAGGCCCAGTTCTATGAGGTGTTTGAGGGTGCTAAGCATCATCAAACAAAAGTTAAAGCACCCTCAAATGAAATTATTAATGGCACACATGTAAACGAGATTTCGCCGACAATAGAAACACAGAGGGATTTTACACACATACATACTGTATATACACAAAATAAATCCATTAACACAATTTTTCAAGTCAGAAATTATTTCATTATGCTTCCATGTTTAATGCATTTCATTGGTTGTGTCCATTTACAATCGTGATACGCATAGGTGAAGCTGTCTCTTTAATTGCCCACTTTGCTTGCATGTGTGTGTCAGCTGTTTCATTCAGAAGGACTGATTCATTGTCGTCAGAAACTAAATGTCTAAAATGTAAGTTACTTATATTAACTTCATAAAAGACCACTGATAATCTCCCTCCATCCGGGGCTCCATGCAAGATCTCACTCCGTGGGGTCAAAATGATCACAAGAACGGTGAGCAAAAATCCCAGAACCACACGGGGAGACCTAGTGAATGACCTGCAGAGAGCTGGGACCAAAGTAACAAAGGCTACCATCAGTTACACACTACGCCGCCAGGGACTCAAATCCTTCAGTGCCAGATGTGTCCCCCTGCTTAAGCCAGTACATGTCCAGGCCCATCTGAGGTTTGCTAGAGAGTATTTGGATGATCCAGAAGAGGATTGGGAGAATGTCATATGGTCAGATGAAACCAAAATGGAACTTCTTGGCAAAAACTGAATTTGTCGTGTTTGGAGGAGGAAGAATGCAGAGTTGCATTTAAAGAACACCATACCTACTGTGAAGCATGGGGGTGGAAAGATCATGCTTTGGGCCTGTTTTTCTACAAAAGGACCAAGAGGAATGATCCGTGTAAAGGAAAGAATGATTGGGCCCATATATCGTGAGATTTTGAGTGAAAAACTTTTTCCATCAGCAAGGGCATTGAAGATGAAATGTGGCTGGGTCTTTCAGCATGACAATGATCCCAAACACACCGCCAGATTAACGAAGGAGTGGCTTCGTAAGAACCATTTCAAGGTCCTAGAGTGGCCTAGCCAGTCACCAGATCTCAACCCCATAGAAAATCTTTGGAGGGAGTTGAAAGTCAATGTTGCCCAGTGATAGTCCCAAAACATCACTGCTTTAGAGGAGATCTGCATGGAGGAATGGGCCAAAATACCAGCAACAGCGTGTGAAATCCTTGTGAAGACTTACAGTAAACGTTTGACCTCTGCCATTGCCAACAAAGGGTATATAACAAAGTATTGAGATTAACTTTTGTTATTGACCAAATACTTATTTTCCACCATAATTTACCAATAAATTCATAAAAAATCCTACAATGTGATTCTCCGTATTTCTTTTCTCATTTTGTCTCTCATAGTTGAAGTGTAACTATGATCAAAATCACAGGCCTCTCATCTTTTTGAGTGGGAGAACTTGCACAATTTGTGGCTGACTAAATACTCCCCCCCCCCGTACTTTCAAGGATCCTTATTTTTTATAATGTAACTTTGCTATTACACTGTGGTAAAGTTGGTTTCACATGCACACATTTAACATACAGTGCATAGCGCTGAATACACTTCCATTCCAGTCATTGACTGGGCTGACTTAGTCACCAGGCGCTCCCGCTGCATATTGTTAGATTTTTATATATTTGCAGACTATAAAATGGAAATTTCAATTACCAAACTTTTTGCTTTGGCTCTGTCTCAGTGAATTACCTTAGTTTACAAATAATCTAAGTAACAGCAAAAATATTAAATGGTTTTGCAACAAATGTGGGGTTTGTCAGTGCTGTACGATAAATGGCCAATTGACAGATTTTATGTGGTTGTTGCTTTGGAAAATCCTTGTTATTTCACCGTAACTGAAACCCCATTAATGGGTAACTAGCAGGAACTTACCCAGTGTTGCCATCTCAGTTACAATGTTTTTCCCCACGTCTTTCAGATTCCGGTTTCCACAGCAAAGCTCCCTAATGATGTGCAGTTACCATGTTGTTACCCAGTCTTTGTTTCCTGGATGTTTCCTGCATGGCTCTTTCTGGTTAATTACCTAGTTATTTCGGCCCTGCAAAATAAAGTGCTACCAAGGAAGCTATCAATGGCTACAACCAGATTTCTGAGATGGCAAGTTGGGAAAAACCCTTGAGTGACTGCAAAAGACCTGCAGCAAGACTTGGTGGCAACAGGCACTGAGGTTTTAGTGAACACAGAAAGGCACGTACCAAACGCTGAAGGTTTCCATGTTAGAACTCCAAGATGTACACCACTACTGACCCAAATGCACAAGAAAGTCGGCTCCAATATGCTTAAAATCATATAAAGAAACCAGAGGTTTTGGGAATCTGTTCTTTCGAGCGATGAAACAAAACTGGAACTTTTTAGCACGATGGATCAGGTATGTCTTGAAGAAAAACAATGAAGTATAAGCTGAAAAGAACACTCTGCCCACAGTCAAATATGTTGGTTGCTTGGTATTGCTCTGGGGCTGCTTTGCATCCTCTGGCACAAGAAACCTGCAGTGTGTGGAAGGCAAGATGGATTTATTGAAGTACCATATCAGGAAATCCTAGGACAAAACGTCATGCTGTTTGTGAGCAAGCTGAAGCCTGAGCCTGGAGAAGTCATTATCAGTTGCGTTCGCAGTTGAAGTTGGGGAATTTATTGGAGGCATTTGTTGTGTTGCTCTATTCCAATTGCTTTTGTTCTATTTGTTCATTGCAAACAGCTTGAATTAAGTACATTTTGACAATAATCCTGATTTACAATTGGGGTTGAATAATTTTGATTACAACTGTTTATCTTGTGTTTACAAAACAATCATGTTCAATAGTACCAAATCATTATTTTTTCTATAGCATGCTTTGTCTCTGAATACCACTATGTAGCATTAAATCCTATCACTATCAGAATTCAGACACGAAAAATCTATGTCATGCTATGATTTCATTAAATAGCCATAACATGAAAACAATAATCAGCTGTAACCAGCGTTCATTATTCATGTAATCAAAATGACACCTACTGTAGATAATTAATTGGAGCAAAATGATTTCCAGGATATGTTTGTATTAGTGAGTCAAAAAGAACTGAACAGAGAAGTACAAGCCAGGTAGTAACAAACAGGCCAGAGGTGTTCACTGATTCAAAAGACAATTTAAGTTTAATGACTGAGGTGCTTTGCTTGGAAGGTTTTCTATGGTGTCCATATGAAAGCATCAATCAGCATCAGATTACCGTAGATTGAATCTGTCCTAATATGGACAATGTAGTTTACTGTTTTCCCCATGGAATGATATGTTATTTTTCTTTCTCTACAGTGTACAGATGATTGAAATACCACAGCTTTTGAAGATTGGCTATCTTGGCATCAACTTTAAACCATCAAGGTAAATATGCTATTATTTCTAACAAATACATCTGCACTTGTTTATGTTATGTTGTGAATTCCTATAAATAGTCTGAACTTGTTTAAACTGTTTGGATAACATAAATTGCACAAAATAAGCTGTCTTTTCTTGGCACAACTCCCCCTGTCACACTGTTGATTTAAAAACAAATTGATCCAATGCTGCTTTTAGATTAGACTTCCAACATTTCACTTCCTTTGTTACATCACAACGTGGTTTCATATTGTATGTTTCACACACCACCAAATACATTGAGTAAAACTGAACATTTTTTTATAATTATAATCTTCCTTTTAATATCTTATAGAGAACAAACATATGTATAAAACAAACAATTAACATTGTGAAAATATGCCCTATAGCTCTGACTATCTTCTCACTTATTTAAAAAATGTTTTTACTTTTTATTCACCCTTTTCCAATTTAAAAATATCCAAACAGTATCTTCGGCCCTGTCGCATAGCAACAACTCCCAAAGGATTCAAGGAAGTGTACCAAGCCTTCCTTATAGGCATCAATGATAAACCATTCTGATTTTTTTCCTCCACACTGTGGGCCAATGCATGTGAGGGCATGGTTATTTACCCGAAGACCTCAGTTATCTTTTCAGACACCCAAAGCTACCTGATGGAGCTTCTAGATTATATAAGGCAATCCCTATTAATAACGCTTCTGTTATCCAAGTGTCAATGGACAATTTGCATGGGCCTTCCCGGTCACTTGTCAGATAGTGGCACAGTAAAAGCTGAGACCTAGATTGTGATGCTCAGTGTGTTCATACCAAAGAACTGCTTCTAGAACACCAGGCTACCTGGGATACCTGCCTCTGTGTTTTTCCACACACGGGTTCTAGCTCCAAACAAACTAATGATATTTCCTGAATAATTTTCTTTGTTGACAGATTCTATATTTGATTTTCTAGAAAAAAAAAATGGGTGGCTCCGGTAACCATTTGACAGTCCTCAATGAAAGTGTTCACAGATTTTTTTCTCAATATTTCTATATTGGCACATCAAAGTTAAAATGACAAACACTTCCTATCTAAATTCCCAGGATAACTAAAACCAACAACCTATGTTGGGTGAGTTATCTTGGGTAATCAGGGGACTAGGCATCAAGTAGAGCCAACCAACGCCGTATGAATCTCAATTATAGTTCCTGTGGAGATTTAGCTCAAGGTTAGCCACAGTCAACATGGAAACTTTAATCAGTACGAATCCTCTTAAGGGTTACTCGATGTGTTCACGGTCACCTAACATGGCAGGCAACATGAAGGCTTATGTGCAGGTAATCATGGCTCATCAAATCATGGAATCAACCTATCCCCTTGCTTAGCTCAGGATTGCACCTGTGTTTCTAAGTTACCTGAAAGACTAAACGTATGTGATCCCTTGAGGCATTTGATCTCTTTACCTGATTGATTGCATCAAATTTTGTTTTTGACTCCATTTAAATCATGTTTACACTAGCCTTTTCATCATATAATTAAGTCTAAAAATTGTGTCAATTTAAATCATAATGAATGATTGTACACAGTATTTGTGATCTGAATCATAATGGTGCCTCACAACACGCAATTTGAAATTCAGACTTATTGACATAAAGATCCAACAGTTCACCAAATTCCTTTGTTACTTAACAAGGAGCCTCAATGGATTGAAATAGTTGAACTAAACTGACAGACTCGACATAATAATAAAAAGATTTGGCTTGACCTGCTAGTGTCCTTCTGAATTTCCCCGGCCAGGGAAGACTACAAAGTCAGGGGGTAAGCCCGGAGATCTATACTAAGTCTTTACCAACTGCCAGCAAAACCAGCGTTCGCTTAGAATGTGAATGAAGGATGAAGCAGGATGAAATGTCGGCAAAACGAATGAACTCTTCTGAAGAAGGGGTCAAATTGCTTAGACTAACGAGATCGTCTTCCCAGGATGAAACGAATTGCATTACCTGGTGGATAATTATCTCTCTCAGGGAAAAAAGAAAATGAAAATGTGTTGCTGGGGTCTGGGTAACACAATGTATTTCATGGTATAATCTGAGAAACGTTTGATGAGACAGTTGACGTCTCTTACCTTAAGTAAAAGGCGACCTAAAGCTAGCCTGCTGACAAGGCTAAATAAATACAACTACAGTATACTATATACCAGTATATGCACAGCATGTCCTGTAGGTGTCTGTTTTAGCCATCAGAAATACACATTTCAAAACTGTAGGATAATGTGTTGTTGGAGGTATCTCTCAGCAGAAGAGCTACTTCGACCAGAGGTGGTGACTCACTCGTCTGACTCTCAACTGGATGTCCATTACTTTTTAAAGCGGATACACATACTGACGGATATGACAAATACTACAGCAGTAGTGTAGAACAACAAGAATAATTGACTGGTAGATGGTCAAAACAGTGTTTTATATCTCATCCTTTGCTTCACTGGGAATGTACATAACAAATGCATGCACACTACAGTTGGAAAGCATTTAACTTGCCAAACAACATCAAGCCGTTCCCCAGCTGAAGGGATTCATGTTGAAAACCCTGTGATATCGGTGATAGTTTAAGACTGTTCATGAGAGAGATTCATTTAGCTCTTTCCAGAGATGCACACTGGACCATAATCCTCTGTCTAACCAAAGTCTTGTGAATAATCGGCCACATCCCAACACACACACACACAGACACTCACAGACACACAGACACAAACACAGACACACAATCCACCCCGTCTTCGAAATCTGGAACACCACTGGGATAAGGCTGTTGATTGCACAAGATGTTTCTGTGTTAATTGTTTGGATTAAGTTGGCTTTTTAGCAAGCTTTGGGAGACCACAGATACATGACAGAAATACTAGGACTTTATATAGCTAAACAGAAAATGATATAAAATCTCTGCTCACTAACAGGCTTTGGCTGATCCAAGTTGAGATCAAAGAAAGTGACAGCACTATGATTTAGAAATAAATGCAAAGCCACTTCTTTCACAGCAACAACTGTTCTGGTTGATAGAAGGACCTTGTAATGACTTTGTAATTACTACCAATTAATAGCATTGATGGATCACAAATAGAGTGAATCACTGCATTTAAATATCCTGGTATTTGGATTGATGACAAGTTGTCATTTAAAAGTTGTGGTATGGAACTATTTGCAACAAGTGCACTAATAACTGTTCTATAATACTTTGAATTGATCAGATTCAATTTAAAATGACTGCATATCATTTAAAACTAGGCACACTCAAGGATGTATAACTTTTTATCTCTTAAAGCATAAAAATGTAACAATCATTCATGTTTTATACAAAGTTACATTAAATTAAAACAGCATATAAAGCCTTCTCAGTCCATGAAACAAAATCTTCATTTAGGAAATAAACAGATTGTGTATGTCACAGCTCCCCCTGTGTGTCTGCCTGCATGTTAGTGGTTCCATTCCCCTCCAACTCCACTCCTGGATTTCCGTTTCTACCGGACATCACCATCCATTTACTCACTTCCATATAAAGACTTCCTGTGCTCCTTACTTGTCTTGGCTCGATTATTCCCACCTGGTTCCTCTTAGGCCATTAGAACAACATTTTTGAAAATACATCTAAATGCTTTAGTTTGACTTACTGATATTTATTTGTTCCATTTAATTCAAAGATCGACTCAAATGAAAAACAAATATTTTGCTGTGACGTAACTAAATGTTTTTATGCAACTTACGGTGGCTGAGTTAGGAGTTACCGAACACGCTGAGGTGTATTTAGTGACTGCCATGTCGAAACATGACGGCATAATGATTTTGATGTATTTACGGGTCTGGAGTGTTCCTTTAACATTTCCTACAGCTATCTTTTCTGGACACCATATCATCCACTCACTCAACATTCTTCTACATCCCCAATTCCAAAAAAGTTGGGACTGTATGAAAAAAGCAAAAACAAACAGCATTTTCAAGCAGGACAACACCAACCCACATTCTGCCCAGATTTGCATGGTTGCGTAAGCAGGGAGTGCAGGTGCTAGCATGGCTTGCCTGCAGTCCTGACCTGTCTCCGTTTGAGAATGTGTGGCACATTATGAAGCCCCGTACAGTTGCACAGCTGAAGACATACATAATGGATGAATAATAAAAATTCGGCTTGCTAAACTTAACCAACTGGTGTCTTCAGTGCCCAAATGCTTAATCAGTGTTATTAAAAGTAAAGGTGATGTTACACAGTGGTAAACAGTAGACTGTCACAACTTTTTAGAGTGTGTTGTCGTCACCAGAGTTGAAATTTGTGTTTCTATTAAAAAATAAATTAAATTCATGTGTTATGTATGTGTTTTCAATATAGTACAGAGCAGTGGAGGCTGGTGACTCAAAAAGTTAAGGAGGATGGGAGACTCGCCTTTTAGTTGTCGACCAGGCAGACAGCCAAGGACATAGGAATTATGTTCAACTGAAACATTTAATGGAAGCATTTACGAGTAAAATCCACTATGGAATGGGTTGTTTGTATTGGGTGTAATAGTATGCAAGCAATGCTCATCATTTGTAGGTGTTGTTAGAAAACAACTCCACACTTTCCTTCAGAGCAGGACAGGCTTTACCATAGAAATGGAATGATTAGAAATGCTATTCCAATTCAAATCAATGTAGCAGAATGGTCAGAGAGGCCGCCATTTTTACGTATACCATTCCATTGCAAAGATCTAGCGGCCTACTTCCGCATTAAATTGATTCGAGTGTTGTCACCAACAAATGTTGAAGGTTGGTGGTTCGATCCCCAGGTCCTCCTGACCATGTGTCGAGGTGTTCATGAGCAAGACACCTAACCCCAATTGCTTCCGACAAGCTGGCTGGCGCCTTGCATGGCTGACACCGCCGTCGGTTTATGAATGTGTGAATGAGTGGGTGAATGTGAGGCTCTGTAAAGCGCTTTGGTGGCCATTGTTGGTGGCCATATAGACAAATGAGAAGACTACTTACAATGTTAAGAAGGGAAGAATCACATAAGGGTCATTATTTATGGATGGTGTAGGTGTATTGAAAATTCTTCCAGAGAGGTTAGGAGGGTGGATGACCAAGGGGTTCAGTTCAGAAGGCCATGGGTGAGGTAAGGAGGGTGGATGACCAAGGGGTTCAGTTCAGGAGGCCATGGGTGTGGATGACCAGGTGGTTCAGATCAGGAAGCCATGGGTGAGGTAAGGAGTTTGAATTAGTGGTTTGAGCAGGGAGAAATCACTGTTGATAACAAAATTTAAATTAATTTAAAAACATGCTGTTAACCTTTATAGTGGGGTGGGCCCATAACTTATTCTTAGACTTTTGGATTGTAATTATATTTTTAACATTAATTGTCCTGGTTTGATTTATAATTTGATGTATATTTTATGTATTGTCATGTAAAACATGAGGGTGTGTGTTCACAGAAGTCAACATTGCTTCATGTATCAAATTACAGTTCATTTTTTGTTCTGGTTAATCATTCTACAACTATATTCAGTACATAGGGAGCAATGGAGGCAAGTAATATAATCACTGATCAAGTATTAGACTAATTAGATATTAACATGTCATCATCAACATTGTGTATTGTTAAAGACTGCGCATGTTTTCTATTAATTTTAGAAGGCACAGTGTCAGGCCTGAAGTCTGTGTTGTGTATGTCTACATCAGGGGCCTCCAACCCTGGTCCAGGAGAGCTACCGTCCTGATTGTTTTCACTCCAACTATTTTTTAGCACATCTGATTCTAATAATTAGCTGTTTGTTAGGCTTAATGAGGCTCCATGTGTAGTTAGAGTGAAAACCTACTGGATGGTAGCTCTCCAGGACCCGGGTTGGAGACCCCTGGGCTAGATTAATTTACAGGTGCTACTGTGTACTTTCACATTAACACATTAACATCGTGAAAAAATCCTAAATATTGATCATTAGCGCACACAACACATTTGCTAGTTGTAAAATGTTAGCTAGCTAGACAGTACTTTTATGCTAGCTATTGTTTTGATCTGTTTACAGTGCAGTGCAGCTAGCTATATTGTTGCATGGATTGAGGTTAAAGGTAACCTCAGTTAAAGGTACAATATGTAGTTTTCCAAAACAATAACAAAAACGTACTTTGCATTAAAAAAGCAAACCTCTCTATACCTATATTATATATATTTCATAGTTGTGTACTTACATTATCCTAAATGTTTCCGCCAACTTTCAAACACAGAGAAATTTGTAATATAATTCGAAGACACAGGACGTTTCATTCTACTCGTTGCTGTAAGTTCCAGGGAACCGCCAAACATAACGAGAATAAAGTTATAATATTTTTAATAATACATTACTTTATTAGTGAACTTTTTTTCTGCCAGAGACGCTAGATTGGCAGGTTCTCATTGATGACGATAACAAAACCCATGATCCCACGCTACTTCCCGACGTCATCCAAGTACATCTTTTGCTATTGTTTTGATTGAGAGACCCCTGGCGGCCAAAATGACATATTGTACATTTAAATAAATAATAACTAATGTCTCAACACTCTACCTGGTGCCTTCATGTACAGTACTTAGCTGTGTCTCAATGTGAAGGCTGCATCCTTCGAAAGCCGCAGACTTCGAAGGATGCAGCTTACGTGGCCTTCGGAGGCCCCGAATTTAGCCATCATTGGATAACCAATTGAGCGACCAGGTGTTCCCAATTACCGCAAAGCAAACGGTGTGAGAGGAGAGCCGCAATTCTACATGACATTTGTGAAATGTCAAGTAACTGTGGAGCCAGAATCATACACTTTGATATGCATTGAGAGGAATTATACACTTTGATATGAATTGACATTCTGGCTTTTTTTTAAAGGTTTTATTGTTACACCAAATTTATGATGTCATCGTTAGTTTTCTTAGCAGAATACAGCTCCAGGAAGAGGCAAAGCGAGAGGGTCCAATGGGTTGACAAGTTTTTACCCTGTTTTGTTTTCACACAGTAGAAGCAGAAAAATAAAAAACAAAAATCAAAGAAAAACATACATTTATATGTGAATTCCTCGGCCACCACACTAGTAACACCCGCTATTTTCTTTGAATACAATTGCGTTGTCACCAGCGTGTATCCTTTTTTCTATTCTTCATTTGCCCAAGAAACGAAGGGCACATTTGGTGTCACATTTGAATGAAGTTCCAAACTGGGGCAGCCTTTGTTGCGCCTTGGTGACGAATGTGGCCTTCGAAGGGTGCCGAGTTTGAATTGAGACAGCCTGCGTAGCACTGCTGTGACGCAATTGGCCTTCAAATGCGGCCTTCGGAGGATGCAGCCTTCACATTGAGACACAGCTTGCATCTTTTCTCCTCATCTTCTTTGCCTCTTCCTGCTTCCTCCTTGCTCTCTTACATCAGCGACATGTGAGACAAGAATTCTACCTACCCAATCCCATTAAAAATGGAAGTTTTTAATTCTCATTCACACTACATCTGTGACCTCTGCTTGTGCTAGGTGCAAGTGTGCAGTGCGATACAGCCTTATTATTACAAAAACATTTTTATATTACATATTATGGGGGATTTTCAAATGTTTTTGGTGCCGTAGGCAAACAATTATTTGCCTGTACTTGTAACGTTACCAACTCAACACTACAGTTGCCAGTTCCACATCATGTAAATCTACGTTCATTTTCTGATGCTTTGATTGGATGAAAAACGTGAGTTCATATTTTAACAAAGCAGATCGGTCTCAGGACGTCCTCCTCTATGCATGTTAATTAGTGTGTAAGTTTTAGGAAGGTAGGGTGACCCACGAGTTGCTACGTTACTGAATGAGGGAAGCATAGTTTAGAAGAAGGTTGTGATTTTTGATCCTTCGGCTGTTCTAGTTCTACCAGAGAGTGTGCTGTTAGGCCTAATGAAGACCACAGAAAATATAACATTTTATGACAACTTTTAGCATTTAAATTTTTTTTTATTAAGTTTTCTGAGGAGGATGATCCTCCCTTTCCTCCCCTGTCGAGCCTCCACTGGGACAGAGTGAATTGTATTTTGACTTTTTCAGAATTGCGGTTCTCCTGTTTTTCTGCACAAATACTTGCTGATAGTAGCCTGGTTAACACCAGACCCTTCTCAGTTGTAACTGAGAGTGGGACTGGGCAAGGTTCATTCACAGCCCATTTTCAAAGGGGCGTCACCAACGGACGCTGATCAAATGCCTTTCGGCACAATTAGATATATCAGACTTTTGCCGAATCGAGTCGGCAAGACCGCGACAACGTCTTTTTTTAGATATGAAGGCTACGAGTGTTGTTCATGGCTTGGTTTTTAACAAAAAGGAATTCGAATGAGCGATATTCCGGATGTTCCATTGCGGCAGCCATCGTTGTAATTATCTGCTTCAACCAATGACCCTGATAGCTGCGCTATCGTAAACGTGTAAAGCCCGCTTCAATGGTTGTGATTGGTGCCTCGATATGGAAAAATTGGAAATGATCTTGAATGGGCTCTTGGCCAGACTGACTTGCAGAGCAAATCTAAATTTGCCGGAAGTCTGTCAGGGTTCTCTTAGTGCACCCTTAGGGGAATCGGGAAATAAAGGAATCCCAATTTGACAGAATAATGCCTGTGTTTTATAGTGAAAAAATTGAAGATAAAGATTGGGTACTTATATAGTATCATGTTGTGGAGGTGTGAGGAAGACAGACCAAGGCAGGAGATGAGTTCTGGTGGTTGATTGTACTCCTTAGACCAGGAATATGTTGACATACAAAATATAGTATTGCTATAGTATTGTATATACTATATACTATGCGCTTGTCGTGGCATGAAACGCAGATAACATATAGCCTACGCCTGGCTACACAATCTACAAACACTTTGTAACGATTCCCAGTTCTCCTTCCCAGAAAACGGCCACTTCCTTGGTTTATGTTGCTCAGAACTACAATTCCCATTCCCCAGTTCTACTTCCTGTGGACTACAGCTTCCCTAGTCATGCCTCCTCAGAACTACATTCCCCATACCCGGACTCAATTATCCTAATTCATCACACCTGCTCACTCCATTCAGTATTTAG
>JACXGM010023142.1:0-16328 GCA_016801145.1 Umbra pygmaea | reverse complement strand
CAAATTGTGTTGTTAACCTACACATGTTAGTTCAATGTGAAGGATTTTGTCAAGGCTATCTCCACTGCATTAGTGTTGTTATCAGATTTTTATGTACATCTTGTCATAGAGATGAGCGAAATAAAAATGAACATGTAATTTAATGAAACAAGACCCATTGGTGTCTGGTTTAACGTTAATGAGTGATGAAACACCTGCTCTGGTGAACCATTTAACGTTGAATAATACAGTCAGAGTTAGTTTTTTCTACCTGAAGAAAATGTTGTCTTTCCCCTATATTTTCTTCTGGGGGGGGGGGGGGCTTTATAAAATGTGTCACCTTTTTCAGCCCTTCTGAGTTTGCAGGTATGTATATGAGTCCACACTGACAGTGCTAATTTAACACTGGTGAATTTGCAGTGCAGCTACATTTGAACAAGCATTACAAAAACAATGAGTCTACTAAGCTATTCAATGTAGGTCTGTTTTACAAGCAAGTGGGGCATTTCCGAACCATGTTGAGTGGGTCTTTGGCTATACGACAGGAATATGGGCTAAGCATACTTAATAATGTATATTAATGTTGCAGTAAGTGGGCTATTGTGCCCCGCCAACACACCCACACACACAGCTACATGTTGATGGAAGACCAAAGTTTTTCAAAAGAAGGGTCATATTGATACATAAAGAAATATTCAATGTGAAAATGTTACTTCAATAAATAATATTTCATATTGTTATATTCAGTCACTCAAGATAGAACAATGTCAAGTTAAGAGCACAGAATGACAAATTAACAAAACAATCTGGTGAATATTTGAAAGCTATGGAAACAACAACGCAGCTCCATAGGTGGTAAATCTAACACATTTTCCCAGGCTGTGCGGCTGCCACATCTGGCGCTACTGCACAGCACGTCGCTCGAGCACTGCACTGTTCTCTGGTTAATTGGCCAACATCTATGGTGTGTTTTCACCACATGCACACTCACCAGCTGGCAAACTTTGTGTGTGTGTTTTTGTGTGTGCATGTGTGTGCTTGTGGCAAACATTTTCATTAGGGTAGACTGGTGTTGGTTTCCACTCAAAATCCAGGGGGCTGGCAAAAACGTTCAAGATAAAAATGTATGTTCTTTACATGACAGGTCATAGATCTAACCAGGTCATTTGTATTTATATTTTTTATGCTGAAGTTTGGTGAAGCAGTTAGTTCCTGACTCTGGACCAACCATGCCCCTTGGCGACAGGACTTTGAGCCTCGGCTCAGCTGTCTGCCTCCCTGTTTACCTTTTAAAAATGTCTGCCTTCGAAAAAATGTTTTTATTTGTGAGTGTTAATATTCAAAATCGTGTTCAAAAAGGAGTTGCCACAAACATAAAAAGAGGAAACGGACAGCTTAATTTCAAGCCAGTGTTTTTGTTTCTAGGTCAATATATAGAAATAAACTTTTTGCACACCTCTAGTAGTTGAGCAGGTGCGTAGGATAAGATCAATCGTGACAGATCATAAACTCAGGAAAAACATCCCGATCACTGACTATTTCGCAAGCAATAATTTATTAGTAAATAAACAACGTTTCGGTCTCAGACCTTCATCAGGTAAATTTCTAGGTCAAGACATGAAGTAATGTACTGTTCGAAATTTACTCTGGCGGACCAACTTCCCTCATAAAATGACAAATCAACTAACAAATCATTATTACCACCACAAATAGAAACTGTACTTTATAACTGTAGATGTCAGTCCTGTTCACATTCCGATAGCTTTCAGCCACATATTGGAGACTGCTCGAGAAAAGCTCGAGATAAAACAAGCTCATTTCCCTACTGATTGAATTTACATGTCATGTCTCAAGACAGCAATCACGCATATGTGGGAGTGTCATGGAATGTCCTTCAAGACGTCTTGAGCTGGGTGCATGAGCACTTTGCTCAGAATCCATACCAGCCCATTGACCTACACGTAAGCAATTTCCCCAAGATAGACATTTCGTGATTCGTTCCTGAACATTTGCATTTACATACGCAAAGCTCCAGGTGGGATCTTTTGAAATCTTCTTGCATGCTAACTCGAGCGGTCATGTGAAATGTAGTAGCTATTCGAAAGAGACCCGCAAGTTTACACACTTGTGTCTTGTCTCAAGCTGTTCTCTAGAGGACATGAATATGTGACTGAAATCTATGGGAATGTAAGCGGGACATTAGCTTTGAGGCAAGGGCCAGGAGGTTGAAGTGTCGCTGACCATCAAGACCCACTCACACCCGCTCACACAATTTCCTCTCTGAGCCAGAAGCAAGCCTTGGTCAGCTAGAGGGAATTTTAACTTTTTAAACTACATCTCAACAGATTTTGTTAAATCATAGCTGAAAAATAAATGCAAACCCAATACTGTTTTAAAACCATGTGCCATGTGGCTAATTATAATCAGTCACAGTCTCTATTCTACAGGTTATGACTCCCAAGTTGACATAAAATAGGAAGATGTTAAGGGTCCCAAGGTTGTGATCTTTTTCCTAATAATGAAAACAAAAGGTATTGTGAGAAATAAATCATATTAAACTGAGAACACCCTCAAACCTCTGGGTGAACCACACTCCTACTGCTTTAGTTACATGTTAGACAGTGTTAAAAGGCCCATTACCTCGTAACAATACAAAACAAGGCTAAAATACATGTTAATATAAAAACATTGCACTTTGGTTGGGAGTTTACCATTTACCTTCTATAGAGCATCTGTTAAATCATTAAAATGTAAAATTAGGACTGTCAGCATTACACACGTGTCAATTTAGTTCTACCATTTTGCCTGTCATTCTCACTTGTAAACCTTCTCTTTTACTGCTAGATCATTTTGTCACCTTTTAGAGAATGTTCACTTTATCTTCACTCAAACGTTCTCACGTTTCTTCTTTTTCTGAAAACATTCAGGAACACACTCTCATTCCCGGATGAATGCACATACTGCATTTGAAGAGGGTGGGGAAGTGTCTGTGCGCATGTAGGTGTGCATTTTATGCCTGAGAAAGAGAATCATAGACAAGTCTTGAGTTAGAGACTAACACCATAGGTAACTTTAACAAGGCAGACAAAAGCAAAATTCCCAACTGTGCCCGACTGTGCCAAATGGTGTCTTCACTGTTCATTGCTCCTGGGGGATGTACCAGTATTCACCATACAGAAAGTCACTCTAGATAAGAGTGTCCACTAAATGACTAAATGTAAATGTGCACAAGACCCAAAAAGTGGATTCACAGCGGTACTTTCTTGCTTCCTGCCAAATAATGATCACAGAGAAAATTACACAAATAATTTAAAAAACCAACTCAAACATTGATAAAATTCCCTATCTGAGAAATATCTCAATGTGCCAGTATCACAGCAGCTAGATTTGTGACCTGTTTGCCATGACAAAAATTCAAACAGTGGAAAACAAACAAAATTGTTAAACTAACCAATATTTATTACTTGACTAATTTTCACGTATCATCTTTAATTGGAACTATTTGCACATTATTACAACACTCTACTGAGTAGCTTACAATATATTGTTGCATTCAAAATCCCTTTGTTGTTTTTAACAAATGTATGTGTTGTTTACAAAGTACTGTATATCTTATTTTTTTATTTTTTATATTGTTGTATTAAATATTGTTATATTAACTATTGTTATATGTTTTACCTCCCCTATTTTCCACTTGCTTTGGCAATGTAAACAAATGTTGAAATTGAAAATGAATAGAGACACAGAGAGAGAAAGACAGAGAAAGAGAGAGGGAGTGAGAGACTACAGTTTGTGAACGTGAGAGGTAGTGACAGAATACCAGAGAGAAGGTGAGAGAGTGAAAGAGAGAAGAGAAACAGAAACGAAAAAAGAGAAGAGAGGGAAACCAGAGAGAAGAGAGGAAGACATAGTAAAAAAGAAAGACATGAGAGAGAGAGAGGAGAGCTACATAAACAGATGGAACAGAGAGCAATAAAGACAGAACTGAGAAGAGAAAAACAGAGAAGAGAGAGAAGGGAAAAAAGAACAGAGCGAGAGAAAGAGAGAAGAGAGAGGCATTGAGGTTATCACTAGAAAGCGTGAAGACAATAATGCAAACTGACACTTCAGAAATGAGCTGCCGGTTGCCTTGGCGACAAGCCCTGGGTGGGGTGGGGGTGCCATGGGTGGGGGGGTGAGCGAGGGGCGAGGTAGAGAATAAATGATGTTTGATTAGAACTCAGATCATTTAGACGGAGCACAGACAAGCATTTTGGCAGAGGCTTTAACAACAGAGTGAGACAACATGGAGTGGCAAAGTGTACACAACACTGACAGTTATTACATTTGAATACAGAAACAGACTCTATTATTTCTTCATTGGCGTTCATGAGAAAAGGAGGATACCTATGGTCTTAAAATCTTTTACTGGTACGTGGTGATGTGCAGCAAATATTCCATACTGAGAGAATGATAACTCATAGGCTGAAAATCTGGAATGAAACCTTGATTAGGAAGCAGGAACTGCTTAACTCCTGTTAACTCCTGTTAACTGAGAATATTGAATGGAGATTGTGCAGTAAACAGCAGCTTAGCCTTCTTACCAACTACAATCACTATCCTTTATGGATTTTGCTGGTTAAGAGATCATAATATTAAAGAAGAGCTCTGTCATTATACTAGATATTTTATAAATACTGCTTTGGTCCTTTGCTTGATAACAAGCACATCCATTAGAAATGATCACACCAGATCAAGGTTTGCATTAGATGTTTATCCATGTGAGGAAAGTGTCTACAGTACATTATATATGACTTTGACTCCAAATGTTGTGGGTCTTAGTCCATGCTAAGAAATGCATGCTTTTTTAAGAAAATGTGCTGCCACATTCCATTAAGCCTTTGCCCTTACTAAAAACCCTTACAAATAGTCTCTAACCCTAACTTTAATGCATAGCCCTGACCCTTTAATATGGCCCAAAATGTAATACCTATATCTAACACTTAACCCCAGCCCTTACATTAATTCCAAAACTTAACACTTAACCCTAGTGCTAACGTTAAAACCTTGCGCTGACCCTTAACCCTAGCCCTAACCTTAGAACTTTTTCTTTATTCGTAACCCTAGCCGGTTTGAGTATACACTTCACCTGTAGACATTTATGTCCCCATTAGACAAACATTGAACACTGACATGAGCTGTTTATTTAGTTAACCATAGACGCAAACACTTTTACACACTCTAATTCACTCCCACACACACACACACACACACACAAATTATACCCGATCACATAAACACACACACAGCCACACATACAACCACCCCCCCCCCCCCCACCCATGTACGCATGTCCCCCCCCCCCCCACACACACACACAGAGACACACACCCAGGCAGCAGCAGCAGAATTGAATGCGATAGGGAAGTGAAAAATGATTAACCTGGGGTCAGCTCTCACCCTCAATCTCGGCGGCGCTCAAAGAACATCCGCGGCTGATTTAGAGCCGTCATATTCCACAGCACACATTTGCATATATTTATTAAATTCACCTCGCATTGGAGAATAAAAATATAACACAGGAGAGCGAGCGCGGGAGGGATGGAGGGATGAGAGCGGAGGAGAGGAACGAGAGAGTGTTGTGGGGGGTTATTTAAAGGAGGCGTGTTTCTGATAGATTTGCCTTTCATTCATATTCATTTTTTCAGTTTCTCTCCTTGTCTCTCTCTCACCTTTTACTCCCTCTGGTTCTTCCTCTCTTATCTCTCTTTTTATTTCACTCTCTCCATTTTCTCTCTATGTTTTCCCTCCCTCTCTCTTTTACACCAGCTGCATCATCATTAAAGGCCTCAGATGGAGAAGAGCAGTTCTCTGTGCTCTGGTGCAAAGGCAGAAATTAATATATATATATATATATATGATTATTATTATTTGTGATTTATTATTATTTTCCTAATTTTCCCCCCTACCAATTGTTCAAATTTTTCCCCACTACCCATGCTACATTGGCAGCGTCGCATCTCCTTGGAAAGAGGAGATGGTGAATGACGCTCACATGGTTCATCTAACCACATGTTGCAGTCTTTTCACACTGCTCATCTAACACGTAAGGCTTTAGTCAGATCATGTGTGGGATGATTGACACTCACCAACTATACTTCCACAATTGACTATACAGGTGCCCGATTTGCACACAAGGAGTCGCTAGAGAGCGACGTGGCAAGGTAGAAACATCGACTTGTCTCTCATTTCATAAATATATGAAACTTTATTGACTGCTTGAACATGTTGGTGATGTTGCAGATTCCCAACGCATATGAAAGGGTCACAAGAGTGAGGTGAGTCAAGGAAATCCCTGCCGAAGATGCCGCCCTGGAAGACAGCCGGGCACCGTGAAAAAGCACCTTAGGCTGCCCTGCCATCTCAAAGTCCTGAAAGTATTTAATTGTATTGCCGTAAAATGTGGAATCCAAAGATGGTGAGCCTTATCCAGTTGCAATATTCAGATTATTGCCCCTCTCACATCATTGTACACTAAAGCAGCAGATTGAGCACTAGGATTGTTCTTTTCCCTTAATAGAAAATGCTTCTAACCCTGTTTCAAATAATGAAACAAAAATATCAATTGATATATTAGGGTGATTACAGCGCTGTTTCACTAAACTGTGGATCTCAGCACATGAAGAAATTATCTCCTATCCTCTGTCTATATTGCTCTCCTCTTAGAGGATATACACCGCGTTTCAAATTACTATGCAAATTACATTTTACACTGATTTTCCTAAATAGTCGATGCAAATGACAGTATAATTTCACCAACTGTTAGGGTATAAGTCGAATTTCATTTAACAAACCACCCTAATGAAAACAGTATTATTTTTTAAATTAAAAACTCAAAATCCACTGTTGCAAATTACTATGCACAACAGAATATCAAAACATTTTATAGGTTTTAAAGAACTGAAAATGGTAATTTGTTGAATTTGCAGCATTATGAGGTCATATTTACTATAATCAAAAGCTATTTCAATCAAACACATCTTAACAGGGCAAGTTACATGTCTCCCAGAGCTGCTGTTGTGATGCAAACTGCCTTCCACCCTCATATATCTTTTGCTTGAGGGTGCTCCAAAGGTTCTCAGTAGTGTTGATGTCTGGGGAGGATAGGGGCCACACCATGAGTTTCTCTTCTTTTCTGTCCATAACAGCCAATGACACAGAGGTATTCTTTGCAGCACGAGATGGTGCATTGTCTTGCATGCAGATGATTTTGCTACGGAAGGCACAGTTCTTCTTTTTGTACCATGGAAGAAAGTGGTCAGTCAGAAACTCAATATACTTTGCCAAGGTCATTTTCACACCTTCAGGGACCCTAAAGGGGCCTACCAGCTCTCTCCCCATGATTCCAGCCCAAAACATGACTCCGCCACCTCTTTGCTGATGTTGGTGCCTTACTGGGACATGGTGGCCAATGGCCATCCACCAACCATCCAGTACTCCATCCATCTGTACCATCCAGGGTTGCACGGCACTCATCAGTAAACAAGACAGTCTTCTTGTATTTCTGGGCCCACTGCAACCGATACTGCTTTAAGCATTGGTTAGGAGTGGCCGAATAGTAGGTTTATGCACAACTGCAAGCCTCTATAGGATCCTACATCTAGATGTTCGCGGGAATCCAGAGGCACCTGTTTGCTTCAAATACCTGTTTTGCTGCTTTGTAATGGCATTTTAGCAGCTGCTCTTTTAATCTGATGAATTTGTCTGGCAGTAACCTTCCTCATTATGCCTTTATCTGCACGAACCCATCTGTGCTCTGAATCAGCCACAGATGTCTTCGTAGTACGATGATGACACTAACTAAAATAACATTTTGTGAAATATCAAATGTTTTCATACCTTGTCCAAGGCTTTGCACAATTTAACGCTTTTCCGCAGCAGAGAGATCCTTTTTCTTTCCCAAATTGCTTGAAACCTGTGGCCTTCTTAATAATGTGGAACATCCTTCTTAAGTAGTTGTCCTTTAATTGGGCTCACCTGGCAAACTAATTATCACAGGTGTCTGAGATCGATTTGAGTGATCCAAAGAGCCCAGAGACACAATACCTTTTTTTTATTGAAAAACAAAATATTTAATGTTTATGACACTTAATTCCAATTTGCATAATAATATGGAATGAGCTGTAATACTGACTATGAGTGACTATATCAGGGGGGATGTACGAAACTGATACCTGTCACATGTACTGTACCGAGGTAAACCATCACTAAGTCCTAACCACGGTTTGATTATAGCTAATAACCAGGCTTCTGGTAAAAAGTCACCAAACCACTCTTCTTGTGCTGCAACATACAACCATTAAAGGTGCAGGACAAAGGGTTTTAAGCTTCTCATTATTAGCTTCAACTAGTAGATCGATTTCTCAACAATACAAGGGAAAACTGCTGTAATGAGCTTGGAATAGTGGCCAGCTAATTGCAGTCAGGTAAAAAAAACTTGCAAAATCAAGCGGATTTGTTATCCAATACAGCACCTAGGGAGTCGAGGGCATCTCTGTCCTGACTGGATGAAAGGCTGGTTTATTCCAGGGTCGTGTTTCAACGCAACCTAGTGGTTGAAATCTTATGAGGGGTTTGGCATCTCCAGCATGAAGTGACTCAGAGGGAAAATGCACAGGGACACTCGTACAAATGCGTAGACACAAACAGAGAAACACAAAAACAGACAGATACACACACACCCTCCAGTGCCCTACCAGGCACCATTCCAACCAGCCTGTCTTTTTGGAAGGCCTCGTAGGTGATATGTAGCATGGATGATGCCAGGCGAGCGGTGGGCAGCCAAACCTAGAGACGGACGGGGTGGGTTGTGACCAGTCTCTAGGGCAAGATAGGGTGAGATACAGCTGCAACCAATCCTACACACACATACGTATGGGACACACACACACACCTCTCTCTCTGTTTCTCTAGTCTGGTGGTTTGCCATGAATCTCAGCTGTGCCAGACCTGGCACCCCCCAGGCCCAGAGCCTCATACTCCCCTTCCACTCATCATCCCCTCCAGTCCTCCCATCCACCACCATATCACCCACCCAGCCACCCCTCTTCTGCACCCACTGGTCGTCTTTGTAGGCTAATTAGTGGAGAAATTGGTGAATTGTAGGCTCAGGCACACATACACACCCTCACACACACCCTCACACACACACCCTCTCTCACACACAGTTGGTGAATTCAAGGCAGGGCCACATCGGCGGAGGCACTTCAGAGTGTCCAAGCCCCACTCAGGCCTATGAAAGGCCCTGAAAGCGAGGGCGCACAAAGCCAGGAGAAGGAGCGGATGGAAGGATGGAGAGAAGTGGAGGTGGAGAAAAAGTCTTAAAGACCTGTCAGTTCCCTCTTCTTCCTCCCCCACCAAGGCACACCATCGTCTTTCCTGCGCCGTCTTGGACATCTAGTTCTCTGCGTTTTCTAGCTCGGAGTGTGTGTCTGCAAGTGATGGAGTGGAGACGAGAGTGAGCGTCCCGTTCCTTAATGATTTCATGATGGAGGACAACCCTGCTCAGTCATCCCTCTATCAATCCCTCCATCCTTACATCCCTCCTCCATCAACCCCCCATCCCCACCCCACACACATAAATTAGCTCCTGCATTAACAGTCCCTATTAACAATCATGCAAGGCGGTAAGGCCCTCATTGAAAATTAATAAGTGGTAATTATGGAGGAAGGAAATCTGATGGAAGGTAGGAGACAGTTCTGGCAGATCTGAGCGACGATGAGTAGAATTGAGGAATGAAGGGAATCAGGTGGAGACAAAAGCCAGGCAGGTAATCAGTTCTCTGCTGTTTGTAAAATAAACATGCTTAATTGGCGCAAAACAGCAAATGTGCTTTGGTGAAAAACCTTACAGAAGAAAGAAATCTTCAGTATACCGCAGTGTTTATTGTTGAATTAACTCCTTTAACAAAACTGTGTTCTTTAAGTTATTCTGGGGTGTCATTCTGAGTCCTTCTCAATCCAAGAATACCTCAGAGAGTCTGAGTGGGTTAATGCTTGGTCATCAGCACATGGTTAATGAACCTTTCCAAAGCCTGGGAAACCATACCAATCAATAGACAGACGAGCGGATAGCGAGAAGGTTGGAGAGGCAGATGGGCAGATAGAGATGGAGCGAGAGAGATGAAAATAAGATATACTTGTAAGGACCAGAAATCCCTATATAGATTTTGGACCAGAGTGCCATCAACGAAAAATGTGTTTTAGTCTGACCCAGAAAATGGAAGTACTCAGCTTCATTAAGTAGATACGTATAGGAATATGAACACTGTGTGATTTAAAATGTGTCACAGAAAAATATTGAATGTTATCTTCATGAATCAAGTTATTTGTATCAAAATCAATGTTCCACCATAGCTACAGTATGTTTCACTGTTGTTTACTGGTGCACAGCGTGTGGAACTATTTCAGCATTTGGTCATTGCATTAGCTCAGGCATGCAGTCCTTCATTGATTCAGTTGGCCCTGAAAAGGATAGATTTGTCTCAGACACATGCATTTTTTCACCCAATAAATACAGTCATATGCAAGTTGTTGTTCTCTTTGACTCTCCTCTGAAAAGTTGCAACATGGGGGCCTCAAAACAACTCTCAAATCACCTGAAAACAAAGACTGTTTAAAATTATGGTTTAGGGGAAGGATACAAAAAGCTATCGCAGAGATTTAAGCTGTCAGTGTCCACTGTGAGGAACATAGTGAGGAAATGGAAAACCACAGGCACAGTTCCTTTTAAGGCCAGAAGTGGCAGGCCAAGTAAAATATTGCAGAGGCAAAGGTGAAGGATGGTGAGAATGGTCATGAACAGCTCACAGTCCACCTCCAAAGACCTACAACATAATCCTACAACATAATCTTGCTGCAGATGGTGTCACTCTGCATTGTTCAAAAATTCAGCACACTTTGCACAAGTATAAACTGTATGGGAGCGTGATGCAGAAGAAGCTTTTTCTGCACACACGCCACAAACAGAGTTGCTTGAGGTATGCAAATGCACATTTGGACAAGCCAGCTTCATTTTGGAAGAAGGTGCTGTGGACTAATGAAACAAAGATGGAGTTATTTGGTCATAACAAGGGGCATTATGCATGGCAGCAAAAGAACACAGCAATCCAAGATAAACACTTGCTACTCACAGTGAAATTTGGTGGAGGTTCCATCATGCTGTGGGGATGTGTGGCCAGTGCCATTACTGGGAATCTTGTTAAAGTTGAGGGTTGCATGGATTCCACTCAATTTCAGCTGATACTTGAGAATAATGTAGAGGAATCACAAGGTTGAAGTTTCTGTATAGCCGGGGCTGGATATTTCACTTGTGCAATAATCATGCTGTCTAATCAGCATCTTTATATGCCACACCTGTGAGGTGGATGGATTATCTCGGCAAAGGAGAAGTGCTCACTAACACAGATTTAGACAGATTTGTGAACAATATTTGAGAGATATAGGCATTTTGTGTACATAGAAAAAGTCTTAGATTTTTGAGTGCAGCTCATGATAATTGGAGCAAAAACATAAGTGTTGTGCTTTTATTTTTGTTCAGTGTATTTTGTACTACAATATTTAATGATTGTATAAACAACTACACAGTGAACTGTCGGTATCTTATGTGACTTGATCACCAATGATTCTGCAAGTGCAAGGTTTCTGAAAAGATATGAATGCACAATGCATGTTTTGAACATTAGACAGCGTGTGTTAAAAGTAATGACCACAATCACCACAATTTTAAAAAATGACATCAAGTTTCTGAAATTATTGGCAAAGTGATTGTTAAAAACTTTGGTGGTGGTGGTGGAGACTGTTCAAAATCCTTACATTAACATTTTAGTAATTTAGCGACTAACAGTAAGTGCATAGATTTAAGATAAACTAGATAAAACTACCACAACTCAGTAGTAAGCGCATTCAGTATTTCAAACAGTGAATGGGCAAAAACAGTGCTGGAAAAAGGATCATGCAGTTATTTGTAAATAACAGAAGCGGTGAACATCAACTAATGGAAGTACTCATTGTCAGATGTCACGAAAATGTGTATACTCTGTTGTTCAATCAATCAATAAAATTTATTTATGAAGCACTTTCTACAACAGCAGTTTTTACAAAGTGCTTTGACAGACACCTGGCCTGAGACCCCAAAGAGCAAGCAACACAAGTGATGCACAGTGGCTGGGAAAAACCCCCTAGTAGTACCTAGGAAGAAACCTAGAGAGAGGCCAGGGGTGTGGCCAGTCCTCTTCTGGCTGTACGGGGTGGTGGATCTGATACACAGCCCATTGTAATAAGGTCACTTTGTTAATCAGTGTTAAATTATTGTCCAACAATGAAGATATGATGGGTTGTGACCATAGTCTTTGTGTAGCATCAATACAGTTTGGTGGTCTTGTGAAGGGAGAATGTAAAGCCCCTTGGATGTTCTAGCCTCCAGTGAAAGCTGGTTCCACTATTGAGAAGGCAGTACAAACTGTGTGGATCGGGAGCTGACTTCTCGAAGGCGTGAGATGGCCAGGTCTGTTGGTGTCAGAAGGGGGGAAGGAAAGAAATTGTTGATTATTGTCTGCATAGCAGTGATAGGACAGCCATGGAGGATTACTCTCCATGTCACCTGGTAGGAGCAGCCTGCCAGGGAGGATGCAATCCAAGATTGTGCAGAGCCAGAGATGCCAAGGTCCAAGAGGGTGGAAAGTGGGATAAGATGTTTCACAGTGTCAAAGACCACAGACTAAGAAGAATGAAAACTGAGGAGAAAAAGTTAGTTTGAGCCTTGCAAAGAGCTTTTGTTACATGGAGTATAGCAGTCTCAGTTGAGCGGCAAGTCTTGAAGTCTGACTGGTTAGGGCCAAGGTAGGGGTGCACAATTAATCAAATTTTAATGTCGATCATGATTCTGGCTTCCCATGATCAAATTCTCGTGATCGCGCGATATTTAAACTTCAAAGACCCCCGACGCGCTAGAGAGTCAAGCGCAATTATCTTGCAAACCATACATGCACTTTAATATTGATACCATTGGAAAGAGTAAGATCAGTCAAAAAGAATGAGTGGTTGATCATCCCTGTGGGTTAAACACAGCTGGAACTGTGGCGCATCAAAATTGATCATGTTTTTTAGACGGTCATTTATTTTACTAAACACATTATAGGAAGTCATCAAAAATGACAAAATAAAAACTCTGCAATGATGTAGGACATCATCCGGCACAACAACAACAATTTTTGGAAGTGGGTGTAGCATTTTGATGTTGACTTTTTGTATGGCCCCCAAATATTGCACACTGGTCCAGGAGCCCTGGGGGCTTGACAATATGCATTGAAAGCCAAATTCATCATGGTTTGCATGCTACTACACATAACAAACAAAATATATATACATTCCTTTTTTATGATTCTTTAAGGAGATGCACTGAATTTTGGTGAATAAGAGGAACCATTTTATTTTGATGCACAAATTTGTACATTAGCATTATTAAGTCATCATGTAGAAAGGTATTTTACAGTATTTTTATCATACCAAATACTCAGCAATTTTCATTCAGCCTATCAAATACAAATGACAAAATACTATTTAAAATTAAATTTTTGTCACGCCCAGCACAGTGTGGGCTGGCGTTTACAGGGACTAATGAACATTTAAATATTGTTTGAGGATTTCAGTTCATTTGTGTTCATTCAATGCACTGCATAGTGGTTTAGTTTGGTCTTTTCCTTATATGTATTAGTATATGTTCCTTTAAGTATGTGTGACAGCTCCTCCAGTGAAGCAGTTTCTGGTATGTTAGATCGTGTTGATTGGGAGTATTGTGGATCTCTGTAATTAGTTATTCTGTTCAGCTGGGTTCCATTAGTACAGTATGCTATAGTACATAAATGGCTGCTTGACTGGAGAGAGCCGTCGACCATTGATTTACTGTTTTGTGTACGTTGTTTGGAGTACCGTGTGTGACCTATTTTGCTGTTGGAAACTTCCAGGAACTGCGCTTCTAGTATTTTTGTGAAAAGTGAGTCGCCCGAGTTGGGAAGTTTATGCGTACGAATTTGTATTATATATATAGCTGCCATTGTCCCGTGCCGTTGTAGAGAGCACAAGTAGCTATTTGCCTGCCACAAATGAGTGTAGGGTAGCGTATAGTAAGCTTTATACTATACATTCGTTGTGCCACTTGCTCCGGTTATACCCGGCAACCATACTGTGTGTGTATGTTCTTGAAATAGCCGACAAGGAAAAACTACAAACAAATACCATCTATCTGCCTTGGACTCCTTCTCTCTCTACACCTACACGACTACAACATTACAATTTTAATCATAAATACTGCCCATCCTTGTAAATATATATATATACTGGCATTTTTATTTCAGAATTCGTAATAAGTCAAGGGAAGTACATATAAATACAGCAATTAAAGGCAGAAGTGGAGGAACCGTGGAGGTTGAGTACCCAGCCCTCGGGATGTTGTAAAGTCAAACGAACACACTCTGTACGGGCAGGGATCATTTCATTGATCAACCCTACAACTGGAATTCTATCGGTTTTTGGAATTTGACAGGGTTGTAAACACAACAAAAATCAGAGAGCGCAGGCGAAATCCAAGAGAAAAATATTTGCAAGTGCAAAAAAGTAGCCTAAGTGCAAGGAGAAGCTGAGAGCAGGATATCTGTCCAAGCAACAACACATCTATTTCCAAGCATAAAGTTTGAGCAGAAGCACAGCAAATCCAAGTGCGAGCAATGGCTATTTAAGTGTGAGAACAAGGTTTTGAGAGAAATTATTACAAAATCTGAACATAATATTAATTAGAAATGCTCTCAAATTGAAAGAACGTGCTCTTGAGTAAAGATAGGAATAAAACTCCTTAGACCCGGCCTAGAGGAAAGGTGACAGAGAGAATCATTAGACTTGGAAAGTCAGTGGAAGATTCAGGAGACAGGAGGGAGAAGGATTTAGGAGATGGGAGAGATGACAGGATGGAGAAGGAGAGAGCAGTTGGGAAAAGAGAATGAGTGTTCATTATTTTCATACACATCAAGCCATTCAGTGAACCCTGGTGCCCTGTGGATGGGGGCATTGTCATCCTGGAAGAGACCACTCCATGCCAGGAAAACGCCCCCCATAGCATCCACATTCCTTATGTTACTCCAGGCTGTTCTCATGACGATATGTAAAAATAAGAAATTCATAAATGGGTACATTTTTGGAGCCATGGAAATGTAAAGCCTTGAATGTTTATGTGATCCTCAACTTACCCTAACATTAACCTATATTACCTACCATGTTATTCCAAATACTTTAATTTAATTGTAACCGATTGGTCTATTCTTGGAAATGTTGTAGTAAAACGGCAATTCAATGCATACGAAATTTCACATTTGAATTGGCACATTCTTAACTCTAAGTAATGCAGTGAAATGTCCACAACATGCGGTTACCCACGTGTTGCCATGAGAACACGTAGGTTACTCCAATCTATGTTCAGGTTTTTCTTATAATTAGTCACCCATCTGTATAGTAACATAAAAATGTAGCTAGTTGCACTACATTACATTGTAGATCTGGACTACTCCACAACCATGTTTATCTAGAGTGGAAATTGTATGTTGTTTGAGAAGTCAAATAGATGGACTGACAGTATAGAAGGATCCACATAGCTTTACTGCAGGGAGGGTTTCACCAACATGGGGAGATGAGCAGGCTGTTTGGTGGGTGGTAGGCAACATAGTTAAATATCTGTTTAAGGCGTCTCACTGGCACCTCGCCCCTCCCAAAAAAGCGGGTATCGGGTCTTGTCTGTGCGGCCGCCTTGACTGAAAAGTGCTGCGGGAAACCCCTGAGATTTACATACAGAGCGAAACACAATTACTGTTCACTTTGCTAGTTATGTTGAACAACCTTATTTACCTTCAAACCCAGATAAAAAATATTTAAACAAAAAATTAATTTAGTATATTACGTTTTTACAAAATGTATAGAAGCTCCTTCCTAAGGCTGCTTCATGGCACCATGTTAACTATAGAATTTGTTAAAGCTACATTGTGTATTTCTTTGAGTTGATTCTTAGCAAAAATCCCTTTGCTATTTCAAAAATAAGTGCAGAGGGGGTGGTGTGGAGAGATGGATGCACAGAGGGCGAGGCACAGAGGGCGTGGTGTGGAGAGATGGAGGAACAGAGGGAGTGGTGTGGAGGGACGGAGGCACAGAGGGCGTGGTGTAGAGGGCGTGGTGTGGAGAGATGGAGGAACAGAGGGAGTGGTGTGGAGGGATGGAGGAACAGAGGGAGTGGTGTGGAGGGATGGAGGAACAGAGGGAGTGGTGTGGAG
>JACXGM010023141.1:0-16360 GCA_016801145.1 Umbra pygmaea | reverse complement strand
GTGTGTGTGTGTGTGTGTGTGTGTGTGTGTGTGTGTGTGTGTGTGTGTGTGTGTGTGTGTGTGTGTGTGTGTGTGTGTGTGTGTGTGTGTAGGGGGCGGCTCTCCTGCTGATGTTAAACTCCACTCTGCCTGAGGGTCAGTTCAGGAAAGGACTGATTAAGTACCTGAATAATTACAGAGGGTGCAACACTGTTACTGATGACTTGTGGAACAGCCTCACCCAGGTGTGTTAGTAACGAGTTATTAGTAGTAACTTTTTTGATGCTAATGACACTCTTGATGATCAATTTTCATTGTATTATCTCTGTTTTTTTCCTGTAGTTGATCATTAATTGAGTTGATGGGTTATTGTTTATGTATGTGGCAAGGTTCAAGTGGTTTCCCAGCAGGACAGTGTGTCAGACATGATGAGAACATGGACACTGGAGAAAGGCTTCCCATTGGTCACTGTCAACTGCACGGGTGGTCAGGTGACGCTCAAACAGGAACCCTTCCTGCTCACCTCAGACAACATCACAGACACCTCCAGGTGAGGCCGACAGACATTCATAAGGTAACTTACCAAATAATTGACCAAACCAACCATTGTGTGTGTGTCCTCACCAGGCTCTGGCACATCCCAGTGACGTACGTGAATGACAGCTGTAGCTATGAACCTTCCTGCAGACAGATGTTTGTTATGCGGAATAAGACTGGTAAATACTGTGATACTGTGGTTTTAGGTAAAGGGTATTATCAACACATGTCTGAATACATTGTTCTGTTTCCACCTTAGCGACACTAAAGGTTTCAGATAGTGTCAAGTGGCTGAAACTGAACTACATGAACACAGGCTTCTACATCGTTCACTATGGAGACGAGGGCTGGAATCAGCTGAGAGATGCTCTGATGGCTAACATCACCGTGCTCACACCCCATGACCGTGCTGCTCTTATACACAACATCTTCGCCCTGTCCAGGTCTGCTTCTAATAGGCCCTGATGGAATGCATAACTGAAGATGAGCCTAACTTATTAAGATAAGGTTTAGAAACCAGAGGATTGGGAGGCCTGTCTTCATGTGTGTTTACGAATTTGACTTATTTTAAAGGGTCTGTTAGGGCAGTGTTTCTCAAATGGGGGTACGTGTGCCCCTAGGGGTACTTTGAAGTACTGCAGAGGTACATGACATTTTTGCAAAAAGGTTAATTAAAAATATGTCATGCATAATTCCTAAAATAATTATACTGTAATAATGAATTAATTAAGTGATGGATTCTAAACATTCTAAACAATGTAACATTTAAATGCTTTTGTTTAAAAAAGGCTGTTGTTTAGTGAAGCTATCACTGCCGTGCTGTATTGTATTTCTTTATATAGACTTTTTCTACCAAAAATGTTTTTGCACTGGTCAGGGGGTACAATATTAAAAACACACTGTGTTAGATGTATGGGTCACTCACCTGCCCAGACAACTGACATGTTTGATGCAAACAGATCAACTTGATTGAGCTCTGTTCCCTGCCCAGGTTAGGCCGGGTGTCCTTCCGGCAGGTTCTCAATCTGTTGAAATATATCGCCAAAGAAACAGAGACCGCCCCTCTGAAGGAGGCCCTGTCACAGCTCTCCTATATCTACAACCTGCTGGACAAAAGACCTGGGCTACAACTGGTGTCTCGCATGAAGGTGTGTATACACACACGGGCACACACGGGCACACACGGGCACACACGGGCACACACACGGGCACACACGGGCACACACACGGGCACACCCACACATGGGCGCACACACGGGCACGCGATCATCCAGCACCATCTCGGTAATGACCCATTGTGTGTTTGTGTGTGTTTCAGACGTACATCTTCAATCATTTTGGCACTGTGATGGACAGCCAGCATTGGGAAGAGGAGGACAGTGTGTCGAAACAGGAGCTGCGTTCCTCCCTGTTACAGGTGGCCTGTAATCTGGGACGGACCAACTGTATTGATGGTGCCAATGCTCTGTATGATGAGTGGACCACCTCCAACCACACCAGACTGTAGGTGAACACTGGCACCACCTAATCATTGGCTGTGAATAAACAAGTTACAGGCATGACTGTACATTTTTATAAGACATACTTTGTTTCAGGGGTGCAAACTTGTCACCTTTCGGCGAAATTCGCAGTTTTTACTTTAAAATAGGTCACCCACGTGATTTGTGTAGATCTGCATTAAAAAATATGGGGGGGGGGGGTCTATGTCTTGTTACAGTAATCTGCGAGTAGGCATAACACATTTTCTAATTCGGGAATCTTCACCCTGTGGAAATACTTTATTCACTGTTGCGCCATTCTAACGGGCCCTGTCCACTTGCCATTTGGATTTTCGCCTGCCAAAGCTGAGTTCGCTCTTCGCTGGCCGCTTGTGGGCGTGCATGTTTAAACGGTTCCAAAAAAAAAAGTAAAATGCAGGGAGCTGACTATCTCTCATAAATACCACTGTTGTTGGAAATTATATGAATGAAAAAATTAACAAATTAATCATAATTTACATTGATCTATATCAAGGTGGAGAAAGTAGTTTCAGTGGTAGCTGCTGTAGTGTTTAGACGACGATGTTACACCAAATGAAATGTCGTCCTACTGAGTAGTAATTATATTGTCCTAAAATAATGACTTCCCGATATAGTCTACATATACGAAGGGAATAATTGCATATAAAACGATTTACACAAAGATCTCCATTGCAAACATGAATAATGACAGGAAGATTGTTGTTGTGTTGACATTGCTGCATTACGGCAGACGAGGGCTACAGCCAAGTTCACAAGCTAGCAACGTACGTAATTACAAAGCTAACGTTTGATGTCTAGCAGCTGTCTAACCGGGGTGCCCAATAGGTCAATAGCAATCTACCAGTCGATCGCAAAGACAATTCGTGTAGATCGCACATTTTTAATAAATGCTTTTGTTACATTTTTATTTTACATAGAAATAAATATAACAACTTCGTTATTTCTCCATTTAGTTTCTTTCTGACTTGCACTTAACGAATAGATTTTGACCAGGCAAGATTTTTGTTTATTCAGTTGCCATGACAACTAACGTTTAGTCTGCCTTGCGATTTCCAAATTCCAAGAGCTTTGGACTCGGCGCACAGAGCACAAAATTGTGAAGCTTGGCCTAATCTCCGTATTCGGTAGCACATATGACATTCATTTGCAAAATACAAATGTAAAATAAATTCCAACCATTTGGAAAGGAGTGCAGTACCAAGCAAAAAGCCTAAAACTTACCATTTCCATACTATGTGCTTTTCTTAATGCATTTGTCTGATCTGCCAAACAAGGAGGCTATTGCTTTTCCAAAGAAAGGAAACGTTGACAAACATTTTCGGACACTTAATAAAATCTATGACAACGATTTTCCTGCAAGAAGCAAGCCTAGAAGAACAAAGGTGAAAGAACTGAAATCTCAATAAATTGGTCAACAGTCACTTTTTAGTCGCACAAGCCTAAAAGCAAAAGCAAAGGCATACACAGAGGCATAATTCCGGGTGAGTCACGCCATCATAAACTGGCTACTGTAATTTGTTGTGCTGTAGATGTTTTGAGTTCAGCGTTAAAATGGATTATCAAAAATCTACATTAACGTTTTTCTCCTTAATTAGATGAAGAATTCCACATAGAGATACATGTAGTTATTCAGAGAACAAACAGGAGTGGTGAGCTGTCCAACTTTCATAGGCAATTCATACTTTGCACGTGACGTCACAAATGACTGTTACGAGTATGTTAATCTTTTCATATTATCAAATTTGGTTGATTGATTGTATTATTATAAATCCAAGCAGCAATTCCCCTGGCTGGCCACTGTTCGTCACCATTTTATCGGCGTTTCTTGCTCTCCAGGTATCCATGGTAATCACGTGACTGCAAAGTATGAATGGGGAAAAATCGAAAACATATCTTTATATATGTGTCAAACCGGTTCCACAGAGGGCCGAGTGTATGCTGGTTTTTGGTCTTTCCTTTCAATTAGAGCCCAATTAAGACGTAGACTGCCAGGTGAGATCCTAACCAATTAGTGACATTCAATCATTCAGGTACAAGGTAAAAGCGAAAACCAGCAGACACTAGGCCCTTTGTGGATCTGGTTTGACACCCCTGATCTAATGTATCTATGTTGTAGCCTACCTAAATCGCTTGAAGTAGCCTAGTTCTAATTATTTTACTATCTGATGGATTATCTAATTTTGATAGATGGATTATGTAAATAGATCCCATATTCCAGTTTAGTAGCCTATACAGTTTTAGAGAAAAATGGAAAGAGTGATTTTCATTTGAACAAGCTGCATTTTGTTATTTTAATGTTACTTCACACGGGACACTCGTGTTGATTTGAATTTCATTAAGAAAACTCTTGTGTGAATATATATTTTTTCTGCTATAGCTTGGGCCATTTTTTGTAGTAATGTGATTGGTGGGGTGGACTGGAGTGGCTGATTTGGAGAGTGTCAGGGTGGGTGGTTGGAAGCAGAGATGGGCATAAATACAGTAATAGATTACTTTTCTGGGTTGGGCTAAGTGCACAACTTTTGGGAAGTTCCTCAGTAAGACACTAATGACCAGGTAAATTAAGTTCTGTAATTTTAGAATGTTTCCCATTGTTCCAATTGAAGGTTTTTGTTTTTCATAGCTCACTGGTAAGTTATGAACTTTTACCTGGTTATTAGGGTCGTACTGAGGAACTTCCCAAAAGTTGTAAACTCAGCCCAACCCAGAAGAGTAATCTATTACTGTATTTATGCCCATCTCTGGTTGGAAGGGGGATAATGTATCTATTTTGTGTAATGACAAATAAATTACATCTTAAATGGGATATTGTTTGCACTGAATCATATTTAAACGTGCAATGTGTAATTTTTGGCCGCCAGGGGGCTCTAAATCAAAACAAAAGCAAAAGATGTACTTGGATGACGTCGGGAGGTTGCGTGGGATCATGGGTTTTGTTATCGTCGTCAATGACAACCTTCCAATCTAGCATCTCCGGCAGAAAAAATTTCACTGAGAAAGTAATATATTGTTAAATTATAACTTTATTCACGTTATGTTTGGCGGCTCCCTGGATCTTATAACAACTAGAGCAGTCACAGGTTATATGACGCCATTTACGGGCGACAAAATGAAACGTTCTGTGTCTTCGAATTATATTACAAATTTCTCTGGATTTAAAAGTTAGTGGAAACATTTAGGATAATGTAAGTACACAACTAAGAAATATATATAATATATGTATAGTGATGTTTGCTTTTAATGCAAAGTATGTTTTTTGTTATTGTTTTGATTGATATTACATATTGTACCTTTTAATGTCCCCCTTGACATTACTTTTGTAGCAGTAAGATTACATTCATTCTAGGGTGAGTTTTTCCCTATATCCTCATGCTAAAGTCGGTTGTAAAACCACATTTTCAAGCACATTTTTTTTTCTAACTGGGGGGCATGCCCTAGGGGGGTTCGGTCTTTGTCACCTTTTTCACCCCTGATGAGTTTGCACCCCTGTTGTTTTTATTTTATTCTTCAAATTTTTCTTAATTTTCCACCCTCCCAATTCTCCCTAACCCTGCTCTGTTAACAGCTCTGCAACTCCTTGGACAGATCTGTGGTATGGTGAGGGCCACACATGGTTCATCCAACCACATGTTGCTGAGCAGCCAATTAGTTTAGCTTTGCTCATCCAACATGGAAGCCTTTAGTCAGATCATGCATTTGATGATTACGTTCACCAACTATACAGTTGTGGTCAAACAGTTAGAGAAAAACACAAATACTAATATTCACAAAGCCTGCTGCCTCAGTGTTGATGATGGCAATTTCCATATAAGCCAGAATGTCAGTAAGAGTGATCAAATGATCTGCAAAGTCCCTATTTGCCATAAAAATTAACTTAATCCCATAAAAAAAGTCACTGCATTTCAGCCCTGCCACAAAAGGACCAGCTGCCATCATGTCAGTGATTGTCTCGTTAACACAGGTGAGAGTGTTGACGAGGACAAGGCTGGAGATCACGCTGTCATGCTGATTAAGTTAGAATAACAGACTTCAGTAGAAGCTTTAAAAGGAGGGTGGTGCTTGAAATCATTGTTCTTCTGTCAATCATGGTTACTTGCAAGGAAACACTTGCCGTCAGCTTAATAGGCAAGGATATTACTGCTAGTAAGCACCCAAATCAACCATTTATCGGATCATCAATACTTCAAGGAGAGAGGCTCAATTGTTGTGAAGAAGACATCAGGGTGCCCAAGAAAGTCCAGCAAGCACAAGAACAGTCTCCAAAAGTTTATTCAGCTGTGGGATCAGGCCACCACCAGTGCAGAGTTTGCTCAGGAATGGCAGCAGGCAGGTGTGAGTGCATCTGCACGCACAATGAAGCAAAGACTTTTGGAGAAGGTACTGGTGTCAAGAAGGGCAGCAAAGAAGCCACTTTTCTCCAGGAAAAACATCAGGGACAGACTGATATTCTGCAAAAGGTACAGGGATTGGACTGCTGAGGACTGGGGTAAAGTCATTTTCCTTGATAAATCCCCTTTCTGATTGTTTGGGCCATCTGGAAAACAGCTTGTTCAGAGAAGACAAGGAGAGCACTACCATCAGTCCTGTGTCATGCTAACAGAAAAGCACCCTGAGACCATTCATATGTGGGGTGCTTTTCAACCAAGGAAGTGGGCGCACTCACAATTTTGCCTAAGAACACATCCATAAATATATGGACCAACACATCCTCCGACAGCAACTTCTCCCAACTTTCCATGAACAGTTTGGAGATGCCTTTTTTCAGCATGATAGAGCACTTTGCCATATAAGGGAAATAAAACATTGAAACATTAGGTCCATGGTCAGGAAACTTTGCATGCCTTTATTCCATTAAGAACTTGTGGTCGATCCTCAAGAGGTGGGTAGACAAACAAAAACCCACAAATTCTGACAAACTCCAAGCATTGATCATGCAAGAATGTGCTGCCATCAGTCAGGATGTGGCCCAGAAGTTAATTGACATCATGCCAGGGCGGATTGCAGAGGTCTTGAAAAAGAAGGGTCAACACTGCAAATATTTACTCTTTGCATAAACTTAATATAGTTGTTAATAAAATCCTTTGATACTTATGGAATGCTTGTAATTATACTCCAGTATACAGTAGTAGCTACTGACGAAAAGATCTAAGAACACTGAAGCAGCAAACTTTGTGGAGACCAGTACTTGGGTCTTTCTCAGAACTTTTGGCCACGACTGAATTTCCAGGCGCCCAATATGCACACAAGGATTCGCTGGAGAGCGATGTGGCAGGATAGATAATCTGACTTCTCTAACCCAAATCCTGGGCAGCACTAGACCAATTTGCACTGCTTCATGTAGGAGGTCCAGGGAAAGTCAGAACCCATAAGTCTCTAACCCGTGACTATCATGACAATTCAGTGACTTAGCCCACTCAATCAATCAATCAATCAATCAATCAATCAATCAATCAATCAATCAATCAATCAATCAATCTATCAAATTTATTAATAAAGCCCTTTTTACAACAGCAGTTGTCACAAAGTGCTTTGACAGACACCCGGCCCGAGACCCCCAAAAGCAAGCAACACAAGTGATGCACAGTGGCTAGGAAAAAGATCGAAATCTTTACTCGACAGTGACATCTGCTGGCAACTTCATTTATGGCACAGATCAACAGTCTTAAATGACTGTTCCACAGTAAATCGAATTCATAGTATAACATATACAAATATTACCATAGATGATTTATATCATATACACATTGTTCTTTTTCAATATTTCAGAGAAAAGCCGATAGTATATTTCAGTTCCTTTCGCATCCACTGGGGTGCTTCTGTATCCGTCTAAACTTGAGCTACCACAACTCCCAGAATTCCAAGCAAATTTAGTGCCTGTCCCCGTTTAAACGCACCGACACAGAACATGGACAATTCAACAGCACACCTCTGTAGAGCTTGACACTAGAAAGTTATACACATTTGTTTTTGAAATTGTAGTCCAATTTCTATTCATCATGCCTGTTTGGTTTTCTGTACCTGGTTGCAGAAATTACAAGCAAGCCCAAAAAGGAGTAATCTTTCACACTTTACAATATATAAAAGTTAGGGTATGCAGTCGGCATTTTAGGTAGGAAGATTACGAAAGGGATCTACGTGCTAAATTAACCGGCACTACAGCCCGAAAGCGGCTAAAAAAAGCAATGCGATCCCATTCATTTTTTATCTAGAAAGAATAGCTTATATATAGTTATGGTCTGCAGTCGGCATTTTAGGTAGGAAGATTACAAAAGGGATCTACTTGCTGAATTAACCGGCACTACAGCCCGAAAGCTCCTGAAAAGCAATGCGATCCCATCCATTTTTTTATCTAAAAAGAATAGCCTATATATAGTTAGGTATAGGTATTGACCCGCTCAACTAGCTACTAAATACAGGTGGCACAATACACATACAGTACAATAACATTACCACAGACACGATGTGTGCTCGATTATCAAGGTACAGAAAATAGGTTTAATAAACTTACTTATTTGTTAATTGTCCTCTTGCTACGTCTCTGTCCATGTGTGCTGGAAAACGTTTGTGTTCAGTGACGCATATGTGGTTGTCAGTCATTTTAGTTACCCTTAAAAGTAAAGCTTGTCCACGATTCCAGTCATTGCAGAAAATGGTTTCTTCTTAAGTCATCATGGATCAACATTACCCTCAGAAGCACTTAGGCAATTAGAATTTAACCACGTTTCAACTGGATTATCTGTAGAAGATGCTGCCAAAAAGCTGAAGATCAAACTCTTATTTACTCAGAATGTAAAAGCAAGTTGTAAAATTCCTCATCTGCAAATCCTTGGTTAGTAGCAATTGTGTTACCAGCAACTTTGTTTACGAACTGTTTCATAGAATCCAGAGAACATGCCGGGTGGGAGGGGCTTGGAACAAGAAAGCCAGCATTGTAGTTCTATACATACTGAAAAAATCATACCACCTCGTCTGTTTAGCATTAAAACGGCTGATAGAAACGTCACAGAAAGACAAGCTATTCCTTAAAAAATCAAGGACAACCGAGGCTTTAAGGAGTAGGTTTGAAAGCCAGATCAGTATAACAGGGATGCTTATTTTCACAACACAATACATGCCATATACATCTCCACAGTCCATTCATACCACAGGGTGACGTCAGAGTATAACGTTTCCCCGCAAAATTTCAAATCTTGCTCTTACACTAGCCCGGCATGTGTGAAACATATCTCACTGTTCTACAAATGTCTGGGAGAAGCTACTAGCACCTCCAGATAGCTGTAGGGTGAAGTATCCCTTTAAGGTTAATTCCACCATGGTTAGACGGATGCTTCTGTGGCCAAACTGAACGATTCCTGTCCTTCATCACAAACTGCATAGTTTTGTAGCAGAGGGTTGATAGTTGTAATTTGTCAACACTGAGTTATTGTATGAATTGGCACTGTTTGAGATAAACTCTTTACTAACATAATATCATACAATCATCTTGATTTGGAGTGTATGTGAACTTCTTTGAGACAGGGAATAAAACTCTTCGGGAATAATGGATGTCTCAAAAGTGTTCCTAAAGTGTGAAATTGCTATTGTTCTTTTGGAAATAGCTACATTTGAGTGCGTGGATTTGTAGTGACTACTTTTGTGTTGGTACACATACTGGTGCAATTGTTGGACATAGAGCAGTACATTGGTATTTAATGGATTTGCGTTATGAAGTTATGATGTAGTGCTTGTGCAATATCGTCTGAGGGGGAAGGTATTGTCTTTACAGGTTTTAATTTAGAAACAATATTTTTTCCACATTGCCAGGGCTCAAGCGATTCCTTTTTTTGGTCGACCACCTGGTCAGCCTTTGAAAACATTATGTCGCAGGGCACAGAGGTTGCAGGGATGGATAAATGGACCATTGCAAATGTATATAGGTGAGGGAAGACCCCTGCATTTTTGGCCCAGTACATCAATGTGTCTTCCAGTCTTGCCAGGTATGCATCTGCTAGATACCATAGCATTGGTACTATCACTCAGTATTCTCCTGGTGTCACTGACTCTTTTGTCCAGGAGTAACCACATGTTGTCATCACCACCAATGCTCCCTTGGTCTCCCTGGCAATACAAAAATATTATTTTAATTGTATTTAAGGCCCACGACCCCTAGCCGGGATAAGCGTGTGCATGCGTAAAGGATTTGTACAGAATATCAATATATATCCAATAATGATAATAAACCTCCAACTTGTATCTGATGGCTCAATATTTCAATACTCTCACATCTCTCAGCCAAGCGCTGACGCTTTCAAAAAGTTTGTTTTTGATGCCTCATTTTATACCCGCTACTTCAGTGTCTTTTGACAAAACAGTTTTAACATTTGAGCGTCGAGCCGTCCATCACTACCCATAAGACATACTTTTTAACTGTTACTTTTTCCCACCATGGTCTTTTTAAGGAAGTAGTAAAGCAAGAGATTAATTCCAAAGCACAGGGATCTAGTGAAGTGTTGTATCTCTTCCAGGATCCCAGGTGATCTACAGCGTGTCGTGTTCTCTGTAGCAGCTCAGACTGAATCAGGTTGGCATACTCTGTTGGAAGCGTACAGCCGCACGACATACGACTCTGAGAAACGGAAGATTCTGCAGGCACTGGCCTCCACCCAGGACGCCAGACGCATCGCATGGTACGTGACAAACTATGTGTGTGTTGTTTCTCTCCATATTAATATGACATAAAGATTAACTAAAACTGTACCTAATCCATGGTCAAGCAGTCCTCCAGTGGCACTAATGATGTGTTCATAGTGGCCTGAGTTGTTGGTCTGTGCATGACATTTCCCTCAGGATTCTGAGTGCAGGTCTGGAGGGAGGGATTATCCAGACTCAGGAGCTACCATTGGTCATCAGCACCGTGAGCAACGGCTTTGCTGGCCACTTGTTCTCCTGGAATTTTGTCAAGGAGAACTGGGACAGGATAATTGAGAAGTGAGTGCGACATAATGCTATAAATGAAGCTAGCTCCCCAAGTGGAATACCAGCCTGTTTTCTGTTCAGACGGTTTGAAGGTGTGACCTGTTTTGATTGGCTGTCTGTGTGGGTAGGTTTCCAGTGGGCTCTTATTCAATCCAGAGCATCATCAAGTCCACCACCTCTCAGTTCTCCACACAGACGCACCTGGACGAGGTAAGCTGGCACTTTGGAACCTAGCTGACTGTTTGATGGGTAGTGTGCGGATGCTAACCTCCCTCGCGTGCTTATAGGTCCAGGGGTTTTTCTCCAGTCTGAAGCAACGTGGCGCTCAGATGCGCAGCGTCCAAGAAGCTTTGGAGACCATCAAACTGAACCAGCACTGGATGGACCGGAACCTTCCAGAAATCAGACAATGGCTTTAACATGGCCACCTGGCAACTATCGCCCCCAAAAACCCACTCAGGGTACTGAGTTGGCATGGCAATGGCAGTTTTTGCACTATTGTAGGACTTGCATTTCAAATGAACCTTTTTCCCATATAGTTACATGATGTTTGACTGTGTTCTGAATTAGTGCACTGTAGGGAACAGGGGTTGTTTGTCTTGTCCTGACAGTTGTTTTAGCTAGCTCACGGTGGCATTCTAGGAATTTATGTCAGACTCCAACGGCTCTCTGTACTTCACCTGCAGCTTTTATCGTAATGCCCACAACAGACAGCCTTCATAATTCAGCGTTCTCACTAATGTTAACTTCCACAAGTTCCACCCAGCCATCAAGTAATGAGAAGAGCACGCTGTTTGTCATCAACACTGGGCCAGTGTCATAACTTCCCCTGTAAAGCGCCTGTTTTCTTTCTTGCCCTATTCTGCTTTCTGGGAGCAGTGATGAGAAGATGTCTGCTGAATCCCAGAGTTAGAGGTAACATGTTAGGGGATGGGTGACACAGTAGACAGGCCCTGGAGAGTACGAAAGCCTTCGTAGTGTACAGACTGTTACAAGTTACAGGTTTGAAGGGGGAAAAAATACTGTGCAATTGAAATTCTCCCAAAGGTTATTGTATTCTGGGTGTGGAGTATTTAGCTCTTAAAGATATTTGGTCAAGCGGTGCACATGTTACTGAAACATTTTATGGTAAATCTACTGCAGTTACTGAGTGCACTTCCCTGATCGCTGTGATTTTGTTTGTTTCATTCTGACAGTGTATGATAAAGCAAGCTTAAACTGTTCTAGATTAATGTGAATGGCGTACTGTCTCGCTTTAATCGAATATTGTTAAGACCACTTTTTTTCTGTTTGCGTACAGGGCAATCTGTGTTTCTCTCTGGCAATGGTTTTAAAACATTGTACATTTTGTGTACATACTACTCAGATCTCTACCTGGGTTTTGGCATGTTGTTTTTTGTGTAGATTCCTTTTTCATGTTGTAATGTATTTTTAAGATTGTTGTTTTGTGTGTTATGTGTGATGCCCCATACCTAAGAGTTCTGGTCCACAGCTTTTTATGGTTTTGTTTTTAAAGAATTATTTATTCAAATGAGTGTGGGGTCAATTGAAAGGCTCATTATTGTGAAATACTGGCAACTGCAGGACACAATTTTGTGGATGTATCAATCTTTGATTGGTTAGATCGCTGTTTGCGCAGGTGTGTACAAGGTCTTTTGAACTCAGCCCTCTACGATAGCCCTGTTTTTTACTGCAGATTTTTTTTATCAGCATCCCGGCTGGATCTGGGTAAAGTTCACCATTGGAACAGGATTAGTATCCATTCTCGTGCCCCATAATGCCAATGCTAACCTAACATGATACTGAGCTAAGATCACTATTTTGGAGATCACCTCTCGCTACCTCCTCTGCTGCAGCAGTTCTGGCTACTGTTAGTAACCACTAACGGTCCTGACGGAACTCTACTATTACACAATGACCAATGACTGTCTAGAACCTATTTTCATTGAAAGACAGATACTGTATCTCTATGTCCTGCTGGTACTCTCCTTCTAAAGGACATTTTACATCTAGCTGTCTCACTCAAAATCTTGTGTAATAGTTGAAATATTTGAATAGGTTTTTGATGTTTATAATAGGTTGATGAATATGCATTATTTTGGTCAATTATGAGTCAATGTTGAGTTACGTACAGTAGGTGTCAGTCAGCTACCTGAAAGCAGCATGTGCCTCAGGCCTCAGGGAGGTTATGTTAACTGCTGAATCCAGCGTAAAACGGTCATAAAGAACAAGTGTCATAACCAGTCGTCATGACAAATGATACAGTCTTACCCTTCTTTTACAATGATCATAAATTATAGCTTGAGGTTAGATTTATTGAAAGATATTCAGATAAATTAACATCAAATGGCTTAGGATGTTTGCTATGTCATTGTTATGACTGGTATTGTTAACCAATAAGGCTTGAGGTTTAGTAACTGGCAGGGCAACATTTTCCTCAAATCTCTCAGGTGCCTTATTGTATTTATAGACTGGTTGCCAACATAATTACAGTATGTTTTTTTTTCCTATACCCATGGTATAGTCTGATGTACCATGCCATTTAGACAATCAGCATTCAGGGCTGAAACCAGCCAGTTTATAAGGCCTTATGACAGACTGTGTGGGTGAAGGGTTGGTAAAGTGTATTCAGACATGTATAAAGGTGTTGCTGGCGTATTGCTCATTTCTTTACATGATGTTTCTGTTTGAAAGTGGCTTCCAAGGCCAGATGGTTGCTCATCATTGAAATTGTATTGGACGATGCCAGGAAATATCAGGCGCACCTTGCAAAGAAATAAAATGAATAAAAATGTTTTCTGGACATTCATTGTTCTGTGTCTATGATCTAAGTGTTGCCAATAATTGTTTATATCTTGGAGCTTATCCAAATGTGGTGCAGATAAATATTTAATGTAATATCAACATGTACTCTATGGTGTTATGTTATATTGTAGGTCTGAGTGTATGTTTACATTTTATTAGATTGTATGTAGTGTTACATGATCTAGGATTCCATGTATGATTAAAACATGTAGGCTTGTATGTATAATTATATGTAATGGTAATAGGATTCTGTGTGTGTGTGTCAGTGCACATTTAGACCACCAGATGGTGATATGTCCCTTTTCTGTGCTCAGCTTTGCTTTTTGGGATATTCACTGATCAGCCATAACATTATGTTTACCTGCCTTGTATTGTGTAGTTCCCACTTTTGCTACCAATATCGCTCAAATCCTTATGCTTGCCCATTTTTCCTGCTTTTAACACATTTGTAGGACAAAATAAAGAAGCAGGAATAATTGGCAAACAAAGGATTAGAGTGGTTTCGACAACGGCGAATTTGTGATGTCTAGACTGCTGGGTCAGTGCATCTCCAAAACTGCAGCTCTAGTGGTGTTCCCGGTCTACAGAGGTCAGCAACGCTCATTGATGCACGTGGAGAGCGATCCAACAGATGTGCTGTTAACTCAAATTTCAGTATTTGCTGCTTCCCGTGTCGGACACTGACTCTGGGTTTCTCCTCATCTAAAAATAGATTAACTCTCTCGAATTGACGGCCGGATGCGACAGCCAGTCCATTTCAGCCTACTATCACCTGTTTTAATACATCTAGGATTGTAACTGGCCGACCGGCCTTCAAAGGAAAATATGAAGGCCCATTTGTCCCGGAATGGACCGGTCGGATCGGGACAACTGCCGAACCTCCCGCGTTTGCCAGTCCGCCCATGCCTACAGTCCACAGTTTTAGTTATATATAGCCTAAATGGTGACAACATAGATCTCTTTGTCTATATCATAACACGTCTGAAGACTTTGCCATGTCTTAATCAAATGTACTTTTTTATACACATAGTGGGACTTTAGAGAAAGAGATTCTCTACACTTTTTTTGGAACACTTTGGCCCCCTTAGTACCAATTGCAGGCATGCAAACGCCTCACCTTTCGTCGAAATTCAGCTTTTTGAAACAAATTGATCCCCTACATGATTTGTGCAGGTCCGATGAGACAATATTTGGGGGGTGTTGTAGCTGTGGTCAACAAAGCATTTCACCCATGCTTCGCAAATTTATAACCGGCTCTGGAAACAATCGTCACTCCTAATGCCTGGGGAGAGGTTTTTTTTCAAAGTCTACAACATGAGCAGCATTTCAACATAGGTATTCCCGTTTGTTTAATTGTTTTTTATGATATATGCTATAGAAAAATGTCTATATGATTAAAAGAACATGACCTTGTTTACAAGAGCACAGATTCTACATTGATCTAGCCTCTTAATTTGGCTCTCAAAGTGCACCAGATAGATGCATTTAACTTTAAATTGTACAAAATTCTCTTTAGAGGGATCATGAGATCAGGTTCGCCGTATCATTCTTACCCTTTTTCCCCTGACCTGTTAACATGCCTGCAATTGAGCATTGTTTGAATTTCAAAGCCTACCTAAGTATTGTTACTGACCATGTCCATCCCCTTATGATAATTGTGTACCAATATTCTAATGGATAATGCATCATGTCACAAAGCTCACATCCTCTCAAACTGGGTTCTTGAACATGACAATGAGTTCACTGTACTCAAATGCCCTCCACAGTCACCAGATCTTAACCCAATCGAGCACCTTTAGTATGTGGTGGAACGGGAGATTTGCATCATGATGCAACTGTGTGATGCAATATGTTAATATGGACCAAAATCAATGACGAATGTTTCCAGCACTTTGTTGAATCTATGCCATGAACAATTAAGGCAGTTCAGAAGGCAAAAGTGGGTCCAACCAAGTACTAGCAAGGTGTACCTAAAGAAGTGGCCGGTGAGTGTACATCCACATACAGTACTGTAGTTCCTCAGCACCTGCTTCTAGTATGATTGAGCAGATGTTGTTTTCAAGAGTGACCTACAGTAAGTACAGTGATACCCCCGGAACAACTGTATGGTACTCTTGGTAAGGAATAGAACTGGCAAGGAATAGAACTGTTAATCTTGTAACTAGAGTCATGAGCCAGTTGACGAACCTACCATGCTAAGAATACTCTCAGGCCCACAGCATAAAAAAACATTTGCCTAATTAATAAAAATCATAGATAATATTTAATTTGCTTCCCAGGCTGGTACACCTAGCACATTTAATTGTTTACATTAGTTTAACTCAATGTATATATTGCATTTTTTCTAATTTGTAGTTACAACTTTAAACTAGAACTGCAAGCAGTTTTGACGGGGTCCAAGCCGTCCCTGGCGAGTCCCCCCCTGGTACAAGTCGCTCGATGACCCGCGGAGCCCACAAAAGCAGAACCTATGAAATCAGAACCAAAGGCGCCATGGCTGTGACGCAAAAGATGGAAAATATCATAACACCCAAGATACAAGGTCTGTAGTAATTTGCACGTGA
>JACXGM010023139.1:0-16354 GCA_016801145.1 Umbra pygmaea | reverse complement strand
TCTGGTAAACTGGGTCAGCTCCGCTCCTCGCTCCGCTTCCACTCTGCTCCGCTCACATACTCTGTCTTTGAACCGAAACCACATAAAAACCCAACTAAGTCAGCACAGTTGATAATTCATGGTGGGGCTAAGGTGGGGCAAACGCGATTCTTGGTAGGGCTGTAGCCCCACCAAGCCATACCCTGCCGCCGCCCCTGCCAGAAACATTAGAATGGCATGCCATAGATGCAGTACCTCAATGTATAACCCTAAATAAATATATACAGGATCTCACAAAAGTGAGTACACCCCGCACATTTTTGTAAATATTTGATTATAACTTTTCATGTGACAACACTGAAGAAATGACATTTAGCTACAATGTGAAGTAGTGAGTGTACAGCTTTGTATAACAGTGTAAATTTGCTGTCGCCTCAAAATAACCCAACATCCAGACATTAAGGTCTAATCCGCTGGCAATAAAAGTCAGTACACCCCAAAGTGAAAATGTCCAAATTGGACACTGGATGGGTCTGGAGATGTAACCCAGCACAAAAAAAAAGTTGGGCAGTTCCAAGCAGAGATGAATCCCTCCCCTATTAAACCAAGCTAACCTCACCCCTTCGCGTATTGATAACACTAGATTACACTTTACATTTTCACGTTATTCATATACCAAATTCAATCACTCAACGTTACAACAAGCGCACGCGCTTCGCGCCGTTCCTCTCACAGGGATAGAGTACACTCTTTATACAGCATTTCTAATTACTCAAAACATATATACAATTTGTATTCATTAAATTAAACACATGTATGTATAATCCATATTAATTTCTCTTTCACAAATAATCATTTTTAATTCTCTCACTCAATAATACACAAACGCACGCACTTCGCGCCGTACAGTACCTACACTCTTTATACATTATTTCTAATTACTCAAAACATATATACAATTCGTATTTAATTAATTATTAAGCTTTGTTTAATTTACACATATAATACACATATTGCCACCCATTAGAATACACCACCCTCGTAACTACACTGACAATTTATGTTACAATACCTGAAAGGGGGGATATGAAAAACATACACACGGAGAAAAGATGTTGTTCGCTTCCAGTCAGTGTATTGAATAACCGGCTAGCTCCGCGCCCCCTATAGGTTCTCCGAGGCATAAATAATCAATTTTGGATTGAACAGACATAACAAATAGAATACAGATGATAAAATAAACTTTAGATTGCTTTTTAGCAAGAAATATTACATTTCATTGAATGCTATTTAATTAATCCAATTTATCTAATTTTGTTTTCCTTAAAACGTTTACCCTATTACATAGGCTATGTCTAACACATAAAAGTTAGGCATACCTATTACAAGCCACTTTGGCGCACGTGAAAATTGCATTTGGCATATCTATAGCACGATAAACACAACACTGTGTTATATGCCTTGTGGTGAGATTAAACAGTTAGGCCAGCACATGCAGAACTCAAATTTCACACCCTCAGAGAAGTTACAAAGGGATGAACTTAATTGGCAAAAGAATATAGCCTATATCAATCAAAAGTAAATGACATTAAACAAACTATGCAAATTTGCCGAATTTGACATTTAATGATCATTCGAATATACAGTAGGGCACGAAAATATCGTGGAGATATTCCTTAGCAAAAGAAAATATTTTAGAACAATGATGCCACTGCACAAATATTGATCAGTCTGTCTTGAGGCGTGCTAAAGCTTTATCGTTGGCTTAACTTTCCTCCAGTGCCTACAGGGTGGAGTTAGAGTTTGGACACCACGTGTTATAATAAACCAGTAGATTCAGTACAAAAGTACTCTGTGAAACTATTCAGGACTTTATTATTTGTAGATAAGCTATTTCATACATTGTTTCCTATTAAAATATTTATTTTACCTTTGCTTTCGTATCTTTATTTAATTATAATTGCAATAAACAAAAGATTACATTGAACACTGCGGAATACCTCGTTTTCCTATTTTTATGTAAGTTCAACATTCCAAAAGTTCAAAGGTATTCGTTTGTAACAAAACCGAGCCCTATGTGTTTGAATTTGTATTTTCTGCATTGACTAAACTAAGAGTGGGCGCAGGTGTACAAATACGGTCAGTATGGGCGACACTGACTTACTTGACAATGAAGTTAAAGAAGAGAAAAATGGTTTGGATCTGATGAAAACAAACCTTTCCAAATCCGTGGACTTGGATGAACACATTGAATGTACGAGCATCCCGAATGTAAGCAACGACAACACAACAACTCGTTTATACAAAAGGAGATGGGTAATGGTGTTCCTTTTCAGCTCCTACTCTTTGTGCAACGCATTTCAGTGGATTCAGTATGGAATAATCAACAATATTTTCATGAAGTTTTACAATGTGGACTCGTTTACTATTGACTGGATATCAATGATCTATATGTTGACCTACATTCCCTTTATCTGGCCTGTCTCCTGGCTTTTAGACAGAAAAGGACTGCGGGTCATAGCACTGATGGCCACCGCAATTAATTGTCTTGGTACATGGATCAAGGTAGCCAGTGTCAGGTCCGATCTATTTTGGGTAACAATGCTTGGACAGTTTGCAGGCTCGTTATCTCAAGTTTTTATCCTTGGGATGCCTTCCCGACTTGCATCGGTTTGGTTTGGTTCTGAAGAGGTGTCCACTGCGTGTTCAATCGGTGTGTTTGGAAACCAGGTAAGTTTGTCTGACAGCACGCACAATTAACACGATCCAATGCAATAGCTATTGATTGTGCTCATAATTTGCATAAGATATTAATATATATTAATAAAATAGACTTACAGCCAGTCGTTTAGTGTGCTGATGATTCTACCGTCAAGAATCGAACCAAAACACGTGGTGGCCAACGGAGGTATAGCCCCTCAGACAGCTGTACGTTTTCACCTTCAACAGCCTTAATACTGTGCCTATTGTACCGACAGCAGGTGTATAGTAGTTAAAACTGTGCGAGAAACCGGACTCGTTTAATTGTCTCATTGTCTCACCGTATTAAGTTGACAAAACATTCATTTTTATTAGCAGCAACGACCTGGGAGCACTTTGGGTTACCTGTCCTACTCACGGACAGAACAAAAAAAATTCACCTAGGTGGTTGAGGGATGGAACTGGGGGCCTTAATGATACCAGTCAGATGCTCAAACCACTAGGCCATCTTGCCATCTATAATACTCTACTAATTATCTCAACACCATCAGTCAAGCTGAAGAAGAACATTTAGAGACCCTATTAAGTGCAACTTGATAAGATCGATATTGTTTGGATGGCATAATCTGCATATTATTTTCCTTCATAGTTTATACTGCTGGTCCTGTTGTAGTCTTACTAATACAGGCGGCTAGTGATTTGCACGCATAGTGACAAGCATGTCCTAAAAACTGAGCTGAGATGATTTTCACAGGCAGGTTCACATGGCCAAAAGAACCATTGTAAACCTAGTCTTTTTGTCAATGACATTATTTCAGAGCCCTCTTTGAGTATGGTAATGTTTTATATGGATAAATTAACTTAGTTTAATTTTTTATTATTTCCTCTTTAACTAGGTAAGCAGATTGAGAACTGATTCACATTTTGCAGTGGCGACCTGGCCATGATAAAGCATAACAGGGCAAAAAGGACAGTTTCACATGCAGTACAGAAAATACTAGAAATACAAAATAATCTATGTAATGTACAGTGTGTGCAAACTGAGGTAATAGTTGATGAAAATGTAACACTGAATGTGTAGCTGTGTGTGGATTGAATTGTTATATTTTGTTTGTGAGCATATATATGTCTGTGCGTGCGTGTGCGTGTGCGTGCGTGCGCGTGTGTGTGTGTGTGTGTGTGCTGTGAAAGGGGGTGGGTGACAAGTTTTATCTTCTACCATTTTGGGTGCGGTGACAAGTTTTATCTTGTACCAGTTAATCTGCAGGTTCCCACTCCCTCTTTCTAGCTACCCAATCATTCCCATTGGGATGTTTGTGTTTTTGGAAGGGTGATCTCTATGAATATGCATACTATAAACAAACAGTTTAAGCCAACATGTTTGGAATGTGTTCAGAGAGACGCTAACATGACAGGTTATACAGTACGTACCATATGGTCACCTACACATTTCAGCATACTGTGTATTTCAAAAACAACACAGTAATTGAGAGTGAACAAATAATGTAAAACATTTAGTGTGTAGCTTTTTCTCAAATCACATTAATGTGTCAATTCAGTTTTTCATTCTATGGTAATAATCCTATTATCATAGAATGAATCCTATTATCATTCTATGATATAATCCTATGATTATTTGATGATGCACAAACATTCAGAAGTATTTATATTAAGTTTTAACTCAATGGAGACAAATCCCTGATAATTATGTGACTAACATATTTTGAGAAGATGAAACATTTACAATTTAAAGACCAGTAAGAAGACTTGATATACAGCTATATAGTAGCATCAGTGTTGGGCAAAGTTACTTTTAGGATTACTTTTAAGTTATTTGATGAGTTCACAAGTTTTGGGAAGTCCCTAATTTAGACAAAATGATCAGGTAAATGGAGTTCATATCTTACTGGTGACCATGATTGATATTTTCTTTAATCTTTCTATTTGTTTTATAGGTCACTGTTAAGATATGAACTCCATTTACCTGATAATTATTAGGCACTTCCCAAAACTTGTGAACTCATCACGTAACTGAAAAGTAATCCTAAAAGTAACTTTGCCCAACACTGAGTAGCATAATGTATTTTAAGTTCATCGTTCACCTTACAATAATTGCCCAATCCCCACTGAAGAGCAACACCCCCACGACAGAATGTTGCCACCACCATGCTACACATAAGGTATGGTGTGTTTTGGGTGGTGTGCTGTGTTTGGTTTTCGCCATTAAAACTTTTTTTATATTAACATCAATCGGGAAGTATGATTTCCTAAACTGTATGCATTTACTACATTGAATATCCTTCTGTATATTCCCACAATAAAGCCATACTGGAAACTGAAATTGTAATTTTTTCTTTCCCTTGAGTCTCAGGCAGTCTGACAGTTTATAATAAACTTGGAATACCGGTCATTGTTGTGCATGTTTATTGTTGTTTGACTCAATCCTACTTGCAGTTCCTTAGCTTTTATGTACTTAGCTTTTATGTAGTTGAAAGTCTTCTTTGTTATCTTTCTTAATAGACATTTGTACCTGTTTTTCTTAGCTATTTTTAACAGCTCGCTCTGATACAGTTTTCAGTGCTTTAAAGTTTGACATACCAAGCCATGTTCTTTTTGAAAGCTGATAGGATCAGGACTTACGGTACATGCTTACAGAGCTTAGAGAAGGAATGGCATTTGGGAAGTTGCTTTGAAAAGCTTAAAGGTTTAAGTGATATGTTAATAGTCCAATGTACTGTGTACATTAGCAAACAAGTAACATTCTTTCATTTTTGTAGAATTGCATATGACGTGATCCATATAACTGACCTGAGTATTTAATCAATTATTGTAAGGTAAGGTAAAACATTTAATAGTAATGTTGTAGTAGGCACCACTGACACCAGTATTAACATTTTGTAAGAGAAATTGCTGGATAAGTGTCCCAAGCAATCCTGAGGAAGCAGCATTTTGGAAGAGTGACAGGGATTCAGTCACATACCCACTTCTATTAAGGAGCCTGCCTCTGTTAACCTGGTAACTGGCCCCATACTTTCAACTGTCCCGATGGCTCGTGGGACCTTGTATGATGTTACGTATGGAAAGTTAAGTTTCAGTTATGCTGAGCAAGTGAAGTGGGCAGGTTTAACAATCCGAAATCTATACAAACACACATTGGGGACTCAAATTATTTAGGCAGAAACATATATTCTTTTTGAATTTGAATGAATTCCAGCAATTTGTTTAAAATGATAGAATGACAATTAGCCTAGTGTGAAGACGTAGGTTTATTTGATAGATTTAAATCCATATTGCATGAACCATTTAGAATTTGCAGCACATTTGGGGCTCTGAGTGGCATAGTGGGCTAAGTAGCTGCTTTCCAGGACAACTGTGTCACGGAGGCCAGTGGTTCGATCCTGGACACTGCTTCTCTGATTTTGCCCGGAGCTCCAGCACTGGGCAGCACACATTGGTACAGTGCTGCCTGGATAAAGTAGAAAAGCAAGTAGAAAAGTCAAAACAACAAACCTTGCAACATCACTCTTCAGCAAGTCTTTGTGTGCAGATCGGGTACCTGCAAGTTCAATTGCAGAAGTATAACTGGTGAAGGTGAAGTCTTTCAGCATGAGCACTGACTAAAGGCTTCTGTGTAATAACGATCAGACAGCTGAGTGACATTTGTTTGAAAGAAACATGTGAGCACCCTCGACATCCCCACACATGTGGTGAAGTTACTGACAAGGCAGGCTCAGTGGGAATTGAACATGAAAAATTGTGAGTAGAGAAAAAATGGGTCAAAAGAAAGATTTTCCTCCCTTCCCGATTCCCACTAACCCGTCCTCGTCGGCAGCTCCACAACTCCTTGTACAGATCTGTGGGATGGCGAGGGGTGTGGACAAGGTTCATCCAACCACATGTTGCCCAGCTGCCAAATCTTTTTTTTTTGCACTGCTCATCCAACACAGAAGCCTTTAGTCAGATCATGCACGGGATGATTACGTTCACCAACTGTACTTCTGCAATTAAAGTGACAGGCGCCCGATCTGGACATGAGGAGATCGCTGGAGAGCGAAGTGGCACAATAGATAATCGGACTTATCTTACCCAGATCCTGGGCAGCGCTATGCCAATTTGCGCCTTCTCGTGCAGGTCCGGGGAAAGTCATAAAACCATTAATCCGGCTCGAACCACTGACTGTCATGATGTAGACTATCCTACAGTACAGCTACCTAGGCCACTACGCCACACAGACCCCACTAAAACAGATCTTTATGTGAATACATTAAGTCCCATGGTAATGATATTCATACAGTATATTGCAATATGTTTCCTGAAAAACTGGATCTGTGTGCGGTGGTGTAAGTGGAAGAGTCATTGACTAATTGTGCATTTTTGTCTTCTTAACTCAGCTGGGTATTGCCATTGGGTTTCTGCTGCCTCCCATTCTTGTACCAAATGTTGATGATATAGATGAGCTAGCACACAGCATCAGCATCATGTTCTACATTACTGCTGGAGTCGCCACTTTCCTCTTCATTCTTGTGATCTTCGGTAAGTCCTGGGAAAATATAACTATTTTATTTCAACAAAACATCCTACTGTATTGTGAAAACTGGCCCAGTATAGAGACTCCGTTATAACGGCGTTCCCATCACAGTATATTGTTTATTTCACACAAAACTCTTTCAGTCATTCCAAGCCTTGAGATGGTACCATGTTAGGATCATGTCATGAATACGATTTAATATCAGTTCCTCTGCCTTGGTGTTGTCTACATCACAACAGTTATAGTAGGTATTAGCAGAATAGAGACCAGCTTTAGCACACAAGACATCTTCCACTAGGTTTTAAATATTGATTTTGAGCCTGCAAGCAACAAGCAGGAACAAGACAATGTCCCTTGCTTGTGGGCAAATGTATTGTTGAATTGGTTCTTTTCATGTCTAGCAGCAAATCCTAGTCTTTAAAGGTTATTATGTAGCATTTACAGTCGTATGCAAAAGTTTAGGCATTCCTGAAAATTTCCATGATTTTCATTTATAAATAATTGGGTGTTTGGATCAGAAATTTCCTTTTGATCTATCAAATAACTGCAAGACACAGTAATATTTCGGTAGTGAATTGAGGTTCATTGGATTAACTGAAAATGTGCGATATGCATCAAAACGAAATTAGACAGGTGCATAAATTTTGTTGATTTGAATACCTGTAACTACCTAGCACTGATTAATTGGAACATATTGCACATTTTCTGTTCATCCAATAAACCTAATTTCACTACTGAAATATTACTGTGTCCATCAGTTATTTGATAGATCAAAATAAAATTGCTGATCCAAACACCCAATTATTTATAAATGAAAATCATGGAAATTGTCAGGGGTGCCTAAACCTTTGCATATGACTGTATGTGGAAACGAGTTGTATTGCAGCTAAAACAATTTAGTTTCAAACCATATTTTTATTATATTTTATGCTGGCAATATCCAGGCAAGGGGTTTCCAACCCTGGTTCTGGAGTACATAAAAAAAAAATTGGTAACACTTTCTATGAAGTACATTTTATAATGCTTTATAATACTATGTATAACGCATAATAACACAAACTATAAGAAATTATAATGATGTATAAGTTGTTATAAATACACATATAAAGCTCTATGTTGCTTTATAGAGCTTTATCTATAATGACTTATAAGGCTCTACTTTTGAGAAATGCATAATGTCTTATAACGTAGATGAGATCTTTATAATACATAATATTAAAAAAAGAATGTATTATTATAGCACTACATGATTTTGAGTATTATAATGTTTTATTAACATGTACTGTGTGTATGTTTGTTGTTTATAATATACCATAATATAAACATATAATGTATTATAATGCTTTATGAAGCACTATAATGCAGGGGCGTTTCTGGCTAATCTGTCGCCCTAGGCGAGATCTCAAAATGGCTTCCCCCACCCCCCAAAAAAATACCCCGGGAAAATAACTTTATTTTTCCTACTATAAACACAAAGTAAATACAAGTGCGTTAGCAGGTTAATCGCCTGTTTTTAGACTGTCTTTGTTTTACTAAAAACATTACAGACTGGAATTAGCAAATGAAAATGACAAACTAACAACTCTGCAATGATGTAGGACATCACCCTGCACAAGACCAACAATTTCTGGAAGGGATATAGCAGGGTTTTAACAAACGTATAGAAAAATAGTGAGGGAAAAAAAAGAACGGCAGCCAAAAGTTTTCAACAATGAACGTTCAACAGGCGTTTGACACTGACGTCACTCACCCAGCATCCACACCTGTCCTTTGCCAACGCTGCCTCTTGAATCGTCAATGTCATGACGAATAAAATAAATAAGTCTGGAGTTTAATTTTATAATAATAAAAAAATACATAAAGATTGATTGCCCCCATACAAATTATATATATTTTTTAAGGGTGGGGAGGGGGAGAGGGGGCGCCCTATCGGCGCCCCCAAGCAGATGGCCCCCTAGGCGACCGCCTATGTTGCCTATGCCTAGAAACGTCCCTGCTATAATGTGTTATTGTTGGCTCTAACTAAAGTGATACACTTGATTATTTGACCTTATTGATGAATATGCTCAGGCATAAATTGGATATAAAACATCAATGTATAATTAGTATTTGTAGGTGTACAGTAAAGTCTGATCACTTTCCCCTGTGAATCCAAAACACATCAGAGTCAACATATTTTAATTCAAAATTGTAAACTTGTTGTACATACAAGGTTATATAACTTCAAGGTTGTAAACATACGCTGCAAAAACCTCAAAACCAATATATATAGAGCATACTGTAGTTCTTTCTTCACATTCTTTGCTAAAAAAACAAATTGTCCAGTGTTCAATTAACACTGTCAGTGTGGACTCATATAGAAACTGACCAAGTGGTGAACTCATCTGTGTTTATAAATCAGTGTGGTTATAAGACATTATGCATTTCTCAAAAGTAGAGCCTCATAAGTCATTATAGATAATGATCTATAAAGCAACATAGAGCTTTATATGTGTATTTATAACAACTTATACATCATTATAAATACTTATAGTTCGTGTTATTATGCCTTTTGGATAGTATTATAAAGCATTATAAAATGTACTTCATAGATGTTGCCTGAAGATGGGTGGAGACTGCTGTGGAACTCTCCTGTGAGACTTGACTCTGTGGATCGGGAGCTAAATATCCGAATGTGTGAAATGGCCAGGAGCCCAGATATGTTAGAGCGAAGACATGTAGTGTTTGAGCATTGCCTGAAATGTAGGGAGGAGGAACACCTCTTGTTGCTCTGTAGGCAAGTGCCATAGCCTTGTAGCGGATGCAAGCTTCCAGCGCAAGCCAGTGTGCATAGTGCAAGTGGGGTGACGTGGAAGAACTTGGGATGGTTGAACACTAGGTGGGCTGCTGCATTCTGAATGAGTTGTAGTGGTTTGTTGGCACACACCGTGAGTCCTACCAAGTGTTAGTTGCAGTAATCCAGATGTGAGTTGACGAGTCCCTGGATGACAACCTGTGCTTGTGAGGTTATGACAGAGCCGGGGGATTGGGTGTAGAGGGAGAAGAGGGCCTAGAACAGAGCCTTGGGGAACACCGGTGGAGAGTGACCGACCGTGCAGCAGACAAAGTTCCTCTCCATGTCACCTGGTAGGAACGGCCTGCTAGGTAGGATGCAATCCAAGGGTATACGGAGCCGGAGATGATGAAATCCAGAGGGTAGAAAGTAGTATGTGATGATTCAGTGTTGAAGGCTGCAGATAGATCTAGAAGAATGAGAACTGAGGAGAGAGAGTTATCTTGGGCCTTGCAAAGAGCATCTGTTAACATGAAGTAGAGCAGTCTCAAAGTCTAATTGGTTGGGGTCGAGAAGATCATTCTGAGAGAGATAACTGGAGAGATGTTTGGAGGCTGCATGCTCAATTGTCTTGGAGAGATAAGAAATGAGGGAGACAGCTTACTAAATTCCTGAAGGTTTTCACTCCAACCTCACAATGTAGCTTCATTCAGCTTATCAACTAGCTAATGATTAGAATCAAGTATGCTAGATTAGTGTTGAAGTGAAAACAATCAGGACAGGAGCTGTCCAGGACCAAGATTGGAGATCCTTGATCCAGCCTCCAGAAAGGGCCTGTGTTGAAGGTCTTGTTGTAGTGCTCGTAAAACTGGTTTACTGAAGGTAAAGCATGCATGTGTTCTTTCATTCTGCCATATCTTTCAAAAGTCTTTGTCTGATCACACAATGAGGTTTACGTTGGAGGGGTTGATCGCCGACATTGTTTTCATGTTTCACTGTATTACACTTGTTTTTCATTCTGTGAATGAAAGATACTGCAAAAGACAGTTTCTCAAAGGCACTTCAATAACCCAGTGTTTTCACATTAAGGTGATGTGATGCAAACTAGTAAGTTATGTGGCAGTGTGTACTCTACTGGCTATACTCTAATGACCTCTACCTACCCCCTCTCTCAGTGAACATTTGAGTTGCGCTGTCCAGGGTGACTTTTGTTACTGATTCATTCTGTAATTTCTTTCCCCTTCCCAAATCCTTCTCTAATCCTGCCTTGTCGGCAGCTCCTCAACTCCTTGTACAGATCTGTAAGATGACGAGGGGTGTCGCCCGAGCCGCCGATTCTTTTCGCACCGTTCAACAACACGGAAGCCTTTAGTCTGACCATGCACGCGAAGACTACCTTCAACGCGATTACTTCAGCGATTTGAATTTACAGGCGCCCGATCTGTACGCAAGGAGTCGATGGAGAGCAACTTGGCAGGATAGACTTATCTGACCGATCAATTCCCAGTCACCGCTATGCCAGTTTTGCGCTGCTTCAGGCAGGAGGCCCAGGGAGAACCCATGGTCAGGCTTGAACCCATGACCATTGTGACATAGACTGTACTGCAGTGCAGCGACTTCGCCACGCTGCCCCCCCATTACTGATTAATTCTTCAACATTCTGGGGAGCTCCACGGTTAAGTTTTTTTTTGACAGGATAAACAGTGACTGGAGCTTCTTATCTCACCAGTCTTAAGAGATGAATTCCTGCACTAATCCTCTCTCACTTTCATTTAATGTAAATTCAATTCAAAAGGCCTTTATTTTTCTCTGTTTTTGTAGATTTTTCTCTTTTTCTCACTCTCGTTTTGTGGGTCAAAGATAACACACATGAGGTTTTATGTGAAATGTTCAAACAGAAATTTAAATTCTGGTGTACAGAATAATGTTTGCTTCAAATAAACCAGATGGTTGGAATGTTCAGCTGATTGGCTGAAAGATGTGGTCCATGACACTGTATACCATGTGAATGACAAAGCAGATATTTATACTATATTTTATTTCTTCTCAGTTACTTTCATAATAGGTTAATAATAACATTAGGATATGTACACTCACCTAAAGGATTATTAGGAACACCCGTTAAATTTCTCCTTAATGCAATGATCTACTCAACCAATCACATGGCAGTTACTTCAATGCATTTAGGGGTGTGGTCCTGGTCAAGACAATCTCCTGAACTCCAAACTGAATGTCAGAATGGGAAAGAAAGGTGATTTAAGCAATTTTGAGCGTGGCATTGTTGTTGGTGCCAGACGGGCCGGTCTGAGTATTTCACAATCTGCTCAGTTCTGGGATTTTCACACACAACCATTTCTAGGGTTTACAAAGAATGGTGTGAAAAGGGAAAAACATCCAGTATGTGGCAGTCCTGTGGGCGAAAATGCCTTGTTGATGCTAGAGGTCAGAGGAGAATAGGCCGCCTGCTTCAAGCTGATAGAAGGGCAACTTTCACTGAAATAACCACTCCTTACAACTGAGGTATGCAGCAAAGCATTTGTGAAGCCACAACACGCACAACCTTGAGGCGGATGGGCTACAACAGCAGAAGACCCCACCGGGTACCACTCATCTCCACTACAAATAGGAAAAAGAGGCTACAATTTGCAATAGCACACCAAAAGTGGACAGTTGAAGACTGGAAAAATGTTGCCTGGTCTGATGAGTCTCGATTTCTGTTGAGACATTCAGACGGTAGAGTCAGAATTTGGCGTAAACAGAATGAGAACATGGATCCATCATGCCTTGTTACCACTGTGCAGGCTGGTGGTGGTGGTGTAATGGTTTGGGGGATGTATTCTTGGCACACTTTCAGCCTACCTGAGCATTTTTTCTGACCATGTCCATCCCTTTATGGCCACCATGTACCCATCCTCTGACGGCTACTTCCAGCAGGATAATGCACCATGTCACAAAGCTCGAATCATTTCAAATTGGTTTCTTGAACATGACAATGAGTTCACTGTACTAAAATGACCCCCACAGACAACAGATATCAACCCAATAGAGCATCTTTGGGATGTGGTGGAACGGGAGCTTTGTGCCCTGGATATGCATCCCACAAATCTCCATCAACTGCAAGATGCTATCCTATCAATATTGGCCAACATTTCTAAAGAATGCTTTCAGCACCTTGTTGAATCAATGCCACGTTGAATTAAGGCAGTTCTGAAGGCGAAGGTGGGTCAAACACAGTATTAGTATGGTGTTCCTAATAATCCTTTAGGTGAGTGTATATGGCCAACCATCCATTGTACATTACCCAGGCGTGTCGTGTCAGGCATATAAAAAACCTTGTAGCTTTATTTTATTGGCATATACTACACCTGGTCATGCCTTATTTCTTTAATATTTATTGCTTCTGTATTGTACAGTATTCCAAGAGAAACCAGAAATCCCTCCAACCCTGGCTCAGGTCCAGGCCAGGACTCTTCCCCCAGATGAGTACTCCTATGTGGGCTCCATCCTGAGACTTCTGCGTAACCAGCCCTTCATGCTTCTTGTCCTCACCTATGGTGGGTCCTCTAGACAGCTATGTTCCGAATTCTCTCAGATCACACCTGTTAGATATTGACTAATGGGCACTTTGAATATACTGTTACATTTTTTAACCAGGTAAGTCATAGACAAAGTTGTAGTTACAGTGAAAAGAGAAAACACACCCCCTATGATACAGAGTACCAGGATACATGTGGCCAAAGACTCTTCTATGGGTGAAACATGCATGGAATGACAGCGGAAAGTACAGTACATCTAATAATCTGTGCATAATGCATTGTCTTGAACTATGTTTTGCATTAAACCTCATTGTTAGTGCTAGGAGGTTGAAGTGCTATAAACTAGAAATCTACCACATTAAAATTACAATGTGGTAGTTAAATTACTGAAATGACTGGCAACACGATTTGAAAAATGTTCACAACACCAGAAAATGATCTAAGTTAACTGAAGATAACTTGTGTTAGGATTTTCTCCCTGATCAATAGACTGTGTCGTTATCAGTTTCAGCAGAGATATACTGTATAGAGTACATGGTATGTGAATCCATTCTTTAAAATATGTGTATCCACCACATTATACATTTGTAAATCCAAAGGTCTTTGGGAACAATGAGGTTAAAGAATGTTGTTATTATTGTCAAATCCTTATGGTAGAAAGATTACAGTCTCTAGTTGATGATTCACTTATTGAACATGTGCAGCTGTACCTATTGTGTTGATTAGAAAATTGCTTTCTCATGTAAGTTTAAATATCTGGGGACATTTTGTCTGAAATGTTGGCAGCTATGACATCTAAAATTCACACACAAGTGCCAGATTAATATTTAAATTATATTTTACAGTGACAGGACAGGAGGACAGAAGCCAGGGAGACAGATAGGGGGAAACGGAGAGAAAGGGCACAGACGGTCGGCCGAGCTGGGGCTTGAACCCTCATTGCCAGGTGGCACGTGTAGACTGTTGTCTGGAGCTTAGACCACTACACTAACTCCAGCACTGAGTGCCAGTTTAACATTTACCTACACTATTCCCTTTGATGTCAGTTAATGAAACACAGGTGTTTAAATTGTAATATTTTGGTAAGATTGTTTTCATATTGTTCATTCTGTGATGTGGTAAATAAGGAAGTTCAAAAATAAGACAACTTTGAGGGCAAAGCTGTTCAACTATTAAAATATTCAGTGAAAGTCCAAAATCTATCCCTAAATCAAACTAGTCTCCCAGGCACTAGAGCGGAACTACAGAGGCTCAGGGCCAGGTATAGCTGCATGTGTGTTTCTGCCAGCCAGACTTTGGGACAGGGGTAGTAGAATGAACATATAAGCATCCCATCTGGATCTTCCACCAGACTTCCTCACAGAAGCTAAATAAAGACGTGCTTCTCTGTAGATTCCTCATTCTGGAATGTAAAGCTCTGTCTCAGAATGCCAAAAGAAAGCATACATGTTTCCTGTGTTTGTTACAGGACTGAATGTTGGTTGTTTCTATGCTGTTTCCACGCTGCTGAATCGGATGATTATTGAGCATTATCCAGTAAGTCTCCCTACAAAGTTTTCCAAAATCAATCTAACATTGTCTGTATGTATAAGCATCTCTGTATTACCTGCAAATACTTACTTACTCAAAGGAACATTCCTCACCAACAAGTAAAACATTTAAAGGTGTAGTTAGTTATTTTCTTGACTACATGCATTTAAAATATTCTAAAGCTCAGAAAAAGACAGCCAGCTTTAATGAGATCACTAGTGTCTTATCATTTGAGCTCAATCCTGATAAGATAGCTGAAGTGTGTGAAAGGGACACAATGTCAGATGTTGCACTGTAGAGTTTTTCCACAGAGTCTAGGAAGTGTCTTTCACTTTTTCCATAGAGTCAAGGAAGTGTCTTTCACTTTTTCCATAGAGTCAAGGAAGTGTGTTTCACTTTTTCCATAGAGTCAAGGAAGTGTCTTTCACTTTTTCCATAGGGCGAAGAGGTGAATGCTGGGAGAATTGGACTCACAATCGTCATTGCCGGGATGGTGGGATCCCTCATATGTGGGATCTGGTTGGACAAGACGAAAACCTACAAGTACAATACTCTTATCCCTCATAGGACAATTTGTACAAAAATCACAGACATATGCCATAAGATAACGTAGAAGTTCCTGGTCTTCAACTAATTCAAGTTTATTATGGTTGTGATAATGTAGCTGGTTTCTGACCGGGCTGCTGATTGAATATTTACTATAGTAACACAAGGGCATTCACAGAAATGTTCAATTTAATCCTGTGACACCTATTTATTTATGGTAAAATCAGTCTAGACCCCATTATCTCAGTAGTCTAGGTAATGAATAGGTAATGGTCTTTGTACAGTTTCCCAAACTTGAATGAAGCAAGGATGGAGTTTGCCTATCCAAAACTGATTAATATATATTTAATCAATGTATATATATTGCAGCTTTATTTAACCAGGTGGGCCAATTGAGAAAATGTTCATATTTGCAATGGCAACCTGGCCAAGATAATGCACAAGGTGCAAGACAACATAAAGTTACATATCAAGTTACGCAAAACTACGAATACAGAATGCAAATGGGGTCTATGTTAGAGAAGTAGATCAGTCACAATGCAAAGTGGCAGTGCAAAAACAACAACACTGGAAGAGGTAACATATTGAGCATAATGATATTGTGCAAAATTGTACAAAGACAGCTGTGCAGGTGAATATGTGCAAGATGCGCTGTGGGTGTGACGAAGTCACTAGGGCATAAATGGGCATAGAGAGTGGGAGAGTCAACACGTACAATGGTCTGACAGTATCTCTTATTTAACAGTAGTGAGTCAACACGTA
>JACXGM010023138.1:0-11025 GCA_016801145.1 Umbra pygmaea | reverse complement strand
AGGAAGGTTTATTCCATAACAAGTTGTCTTCAGGGTTCTTAAACCAGGAAGGTTTATTACATAACACGTTGTCTTCAGGGTTCTCAAACCAGGAAGGTTTATTCCATAACACGTTGTCTTCAGGGTTCTCAAACCAGGAAGGTTTAGTCCATAACACGGTGACTACAACATTGGAATTGTTTTGACGTGAACCTCTTTGTCAGGTGTGGTAGAATCCAGGCAAGCTGAATCATGGCCTCTGGTACATGAAAAGAATGCAAGAGCAGACATGACTGGAGGACAACATTTTAACAGACCCTAATGACATGCATTACAGATGATTATCTGTATTAATAGAAGGGCAATCTGCAGTTTAAAAAACAACATCAGTCATTGTTTTGGTAGAAGACATACGAATGGAGGAGGGGCTATTTAACCACTCTTAAATGATTAGACAGAATTATGGAAACAAAAGCTAAACACCCATTATATCACAGTATTATAACTAATAGTTTAGCTTATGATGGATTACAACAGCTGAACTATGCTCATATGGCATACAAAAAACGAAGGAATCTACCTGAGGTGATCAGGTGCGTCTACAAGTCATCACCTGCGTTGACTGAGACGTTTCTGTTCGGAACTGAAGTGTGGAAAATAAAAATGTGCTTGGCTCGCATGCCTAGAAGAAAGGCATGGTGCTAACACTCTGCAGATACATTGCATGGCTGCAGATACATAGCATGGCTGCAGATACATTGCATGGCTGCAGATACATTGCATGGCTGCAGATACATTGCATGGCTGCAGATACATTGCAGTTGACAAAATTGGGGAAGGGAGAAAAACTATATATAATTATGAATCTTAACAGGACCTGGAGTAAAGTTTAGATCCTAGGCTCCACATTGATCATGTGACAGAAGAAAAACAGTTGATTATATTCCAGTACAATACAGTAAATCATTTTTTAAAGGTGCCATTTGTACAATTTCTTACCTTGAGAACTTGAACTACTTTCTCTTTCAGTGACCAGTTTACGAACAGTATTTCTTGATATTTAAATATATGAAAAAGCGGTTTAGATGGGACAATATTCCCTACACTATGCCGTGCTTACCATTTTAACAGGAATGGCAATAAGGACGAGTTCTGCTTCCACAGTGTTTGTCAATTGGCACATGCCTGTCGGCCTTTGATATGAATTGTGCTTTTCAGTGTGACAAAGCACTGCATTGTGTAGGGAATCATTATCCTATTTAAAAAATTAAATTGTGTGTTTCAAATCTAAAGCAAAAAACACTTTTACAGCATTTGGTTGTTCCGTTCCTTCGGCTAAAATATAAAAATGGGCCATTTAAATAAAATAAATAATAATAAAAAGTCAGTGGAGCTTGCCTTGTATTTTGATCCCCAAGCCTGAAGGTACGTCTGGATTTTCTACAGATTACTGATGAGTGAATACTGTGGCTGTGCCAGACTTATATACCACTTACCTTGTATTGGTGATTGTGTTGACGCCATCGGGACTGTGGCCTATGTGAGCAAACTAGATTTTTTAAAAGGGTATTGGCAGGTGGCATCGCAAACCATTTGTTTGCGTGGGCATTAAATCTGTATGTCTTTTTGACATAAGTTGAGGGTTCTGTACGTTTGCCTAGTTGGTTTTGTCTCTCTTTCCTACTCTATGGAAGTGTCTCTCTCGTACCTTCTCACCTCACAGGTGCTGCTGATTGGCTGATTGGGGTGGAGCATTCTGGCAGCACACCAAGTGTAAAGGAGCCTTGTGACCAGGCTGGAGGGGCTTGTTTGTGTGATGACGGACAGCTGTTTGTAATTAGAGTATCATTTTGTAACTGGACTGTTTGGTGTGGGGCTGGAGGTTTTAGTATGAGAGCTATTTGGTACATTAGTCCTTTGCTAAAACAGTAGTGTTTTTGTATCCATCTCTTTAAGTGTATTTCCTGCTGAGTGAATATCCTGCCTATTTTTGTTTTTCCCTGGAGAAGGGCTAGGTAAGATGCCCTGGGGTTAATATCTCTCTTTCTCTCTCACACTCTCTAGCCAGGTTACACTCTGGCTATTGAACCCCTGCTGTGTCTGTTATGTAGTAGACTCCAGGGGGCGGGCCTGATATGTACAGGTTTGGGGACAGGGATGATGCTGTCAGCTTATGCTGATCTGGTTAAGAACGAGGCAGACACCTGTGCACTGGAATTTAATTTAGGGTGTATGAGGGGGCATCGTCAGCCAAGGTGAACTGGGGTTGGAGTTGGGCTTTGCTATGAGGAGCTTGGAGAGAAGGGGCCCCTCCTAGGCTGCCTGGTGGGCTGCGATGGGGGAGGGAGGGTCTCAAGATACTTGGTGTGTACTTGGGCTCAGAAGAATGGTTGAAGAAGAACTGGGAGAGAGTGTCAAGGTGGTGTCGAGGCTGACAAAGTGGAAGTGGGTCCTCTCTCAAGTGTCATACCGTGGGAGGGTGCTTATCAACAACAACCTGATGGCATCCTCCTTGTGGCATAAACTGTATGTAAGGTTGGGTATCATTTGGATTTTTTTAAGATTCTGATGCTGAACCAGTACTTTTAAAATGATTCCGATTTCTAAACCGATTCTTTCCTAAAAAACTGAAAGATTATATTAGAAAATTGCTCTTTTTTTCTAACCCTCCCAGGGGCTTGCTGGCCAACCTACAGAGGAAACTGGTGGATTTCTTCTGGTCAGGACATCATTGGCTGAGGGTGGCAGAGCTGTTTTTACCGGTTCAGGAGAGGGGTCAAGGCCTGGTGGACCTGGAGAGCAGAGTGGAAGCTGCCTGTGCTCTGCTAAGGAGGACATGGGGCCTTGGGCTGGACAGGCATCTCTTCCTCATGAGCCCACAGAGAATCATCATGATGGGGGCCCCTGACTTCTATGGTTCTGTGTTGAAGACCTCGAGCTTGTTGAGGTCAACCTGGGATGGGGGTGTGACGCCGGCTCGTGCGTATGGGAGGAACCAGTTTTCTGCAACCTCCTGATCACATTGGCTTCTGTACATTCCGTGACAATGCAGCGGCGGATGATGATGGCAGGTGTTTAGACTCTGGCTGACTTACAGCACCTGGGGGGAGGATGGAAAATGCTTTAAGACCTGGCACAACAAACAAGCATCACTTCGCTACAGCTGCTGGGACGGTGTATGGAAGACGTTCTGGAGGCGCTGCCAGAACCGGTCAGGGACATCTTCTTCAGGTGGGCATGTGGAGAGGAGCCACCTCTCTTTCTACTGCTAGTGACAGCAGAGACCGGGGTCTGGCAGGTGGGTCCAGGGGCCATGCTGTCTTTTGGCACGTTGGGTCTAGGGGACTTTGCTGGGATTGGTGGGAAGGCCTTGTACACCCTTGTGGTAAAGATGAGGAACAGGTTCTAGGGTCTGGTGGGATGGCTGGATACAGGTGGCGGGTTCTGTATAAGCTTCCGGCCTCCAAATGTTCAGGGGATCTGCACTAACAGCTGGCTGGCACTGGTGGATCCCCGGGTGGGGGAGAAGTGTCCTTTCTGTGGACTGAGTAAAACTGTTCAACATGTGCTTTCTGTTTGTGACAGGCTGAAGTGTTTGATTACTTTATTAGGAACTGTGTGTGAAAGGTTGGGGGTGGTTTTTGGGTTGGACATTTTTGTAATGGGGCCCAGGTATTCCAAGGAAATGAGCGCAACTTGGTTTTTGATAAATTATTTTGTTTGCTCAGGCTAAACTGGCGGTTTGGAAGACCAGGAGGAATAAGATCAGGGGGTGGAGGTGATAGACCCGCTGTTATTATTTAAGGGGATGGTCTCTGCGCGTATTAGGGTGGAATTAGTTTTTTACAAGCTTACTAATAATGTAGAGGAATTCCAGGAAGTTTGTGGGATTAGGGGGTTGAGATTGTTAGTTGTCTGCATTGTGATGTCTGGTGCTATTATGACTGTTATGGTTCAGTGTCAGTGGGCTGTGTTATGATATATGTTGTATATCCTGTGGGTTTGGTTGTTTGTGTATGTCATGGGGTAGCGGTGGTGAGTTGTGCAGTATTGGTTTTTGGGATTGATGATGTTGGTGGTATGTGCTTGAGTTGTACGACCAGGGCTGCCGACAGGAATCTGTGGGCTCGGGACAAACTCCACATTTAGGGCCCCCCGCTAAAAGAAATGACTGTGCAAAAACAAAATTTGGGGCCCCCCTCAGGACTGGGCTCGGGACAACATCCCCGGTTGTCCCCCCCGTCAGCTGCCCTGTGTACGACTATGGGTTTTTTAGGGGATGGGGTGTTTTTAGGGTGATGTAGGCAGGTGTGTCTTAATAAAGACAAATTAAACCTATCTCGCTCGCTCGCTCGCTCGCTTGCTTGCTTTCTCTCCTACCTAATCAGGAGTTTTGTAAATTTTTATTATATTAAATGTTGATCATTATTGTAATTGTGAGGTAAATTATTATTTATTCCTTATTTACCAAAATATATGCCTGCATGGCGAGGCTAACCTCCAGCCCTGTTGTTGTGTCTTTTCTTGTGGGTACACCTACACTACCACTCCAGGCCTTGCAGCCAGTGAGCGGGTACGGGCCTTTGCTTTCCCTCCAGTAATAAGGGGGAGCGAACTTAAAAAACAGATAAAAAATAAAAGTAATAATGACAAGACACAGAAATCAGCATAATGTTATTTATACATTTTATTTGGAAAGTTTAAATACAGCTGGAAGACTATGGCAAGACCTGAACTGTGTGTATGTTTCCACATGGAAGCAGTACTAAAAGAAAATAAAAATGCACTCCATTACTGTCTGGTCACTCTACAGTATATAAGTGCTAAACAACAGATGTGGGCCTCGAATTTCGACCATCCCCACATGTTGAGGCGTTGCTGATGTTACAAGGTGAATTGGACATGATAAACAAAGAGGGGAGACAAAATGTATAATTGTGCAGCCAGGAAAATGACTCATTGACCTGGTCTTCATGACGCTCAGCCATCCATCGCAGTAGAATGCGTAACCTATCCTCAACACTTCCTCCATGCATGCTACCAGTGAAACCAGGGACGGGCATCTGGCGGCCCGTGGGCAGCATGTGGCCCCCCGCCCTCAAGTGTGGCCCACGTGTCAATTTCGAAATATAATTATCCCTCCTAAGTAAATTGACAATGGTCAATGTCAAAGCGTCAAATCTCCAGATCCGTACATGCTACAAACTAATGGTTAGAAAAGAGGTTGTAAAGAGGGGGTTCTGATGCTAATAACAAGGGGTGGTTTGTCCATGTGGGTTCATCAGAGCTGGAGATATTGCATCTCAAATTTAGTTGTTTTTTGACAACTATATATTTTTTATTAAAAACGTTACAGACAGGAAGCAGGAAGTAAAAAATTACAAAATCAATAATCTGCAGTAAGGTAGGACATCACCCTGCACAAAAACAATCATTTATGGATGGGGGAACTGGCTAGGTTTTTAAAAATGTATAGGAAAATAGTGAGACGTATGAACAACAGTGTTATATTGTTCATATTTAAATGTGAAAAGTAAAAATTATGGTGCAACTTGTAAATATTTCCTTATTTTTGTTAAATTAATACCTATAATAATTGGCTAATTGTGAGTATCCTACTGGTTGAAGTGCTTGGTTAGAATCTGTCCCTCTGGTAGTGAGGATACAAGTTTTGTGTCCCTCTATCATCAAAGTCCCCCATCCCTGAGTTAGACCAACAGCTTGATAAATTTACAATATCTATTCTGGACACATTTTCTTAGTCAAACTGCTCCCTGTTGGTCTGTAACATTTAGCCTGAGGAATGGGGATCAAGGTTCAAGGTTTGTGCCATGGCTCAGCAATGCATTTATAATAGTAAAACACAAATATAGAAAATGTAAACAACCGATGACATGTATAGCTAAGCGTCGGACCCTCTGCAAAGTCAGTCAGTCAGCTACCTTTTATGTTTCCAAAACACTGAGAGCTCTCGGCTTTAAGCCACTTTCCGACCGGAGGGATTTTTGCAGTTCCAAGAACATAACGTTCCTATAACCCTTTTTTTCTTGTGTTCCGACAGGAGAAATTTGGGGTTTATTTAGTTCCTCCAACCGCAGTTCCTTTAACTCTTTCAGCTCCTACTTCAGAGCAGGGTTTTTACCTTTTCCTAGGTCTACGCTGATGGGTCGAATTTACAAGTCACGTCTGTTGCTTCGTTTGCCTGTTGCGGTCTGCTCGTCCATCATATTACATGTTACGCTGGAGCCTTCGTCATCTGTGTTTCTCTGTTAAGTACTCAATTTCTCTGACTCCAGCGTCGTTTTTAAACGCCGCCGTTCGAACACTGTTATCAACAGATCAACACAACACTCTTTTTTGAATTGTATTGGGTGTCATTTTCAGCCCCTTAATCTGAACAAACAAACAGCAAGCCCCTGATTGAACTCAGCACTACTTGGGCTGAAAAAGATGATTTACACACTTGTCTCCAATCATACACCCAGTGTTACAAACATTACACTGTGAAATGTTGTATGCGGTGCTACGCTAAAGTCTAGTAACGACGCTATAAAAGACTGTTGCGGTGCTTGCGTCACGCCCTTATCTCTCCTACAGTTCCTATGGCCACTTGACCAGTGCGAATGCAAATAGCAAAACTGGTTTTGGTGGAGAGTAGTTAGTAGAACTGTTCAGAAGTGGACTATTCCTATTACTACGTTCCTGTAACTACTGGCACGGGCATAGCACATGATCCTGGGCCCTATGCATAGGCAGTCCTGATGGGCCCTGGTAATCAGTATTGGTTTTACCACCAGTCCAACGCCCTTGACTACTTGGTCGGAAAGCTGCTTTAAGACAGGCTGAATGTCTTCAGCTTCCAGAGGTTGTGCGAACGCTGCCGAGCCTTCTTCACCACGGAGCCTTCTTCTTCACCACGGAGCCTTCTTCACCACGGAGCCTTCTTCTTCACCACGGAGCCTTCTTCTTCACCACGGAGCCTTCTTCACCACGGAGCCTTCTTCTTCACCACGGCGGATATGTGCAGTGACCAGTCCATCCTCTCAGAAATGTGGATGTCTATCAGACGGCTCTGGAGGCTTACCGTTCTGCCTTGCATATTCAGTAGTCTACAACATGACTTCCCCAAACATCTGGCAATCATTGCATGCCAAGAATATGCAAGTAAGCACTAAACGTGACTACTTACCGTAACTGTAAATTGTTAAATTTTCCAAATATTTTGGCACCCTAAACTAGGGAGGACTATCATTGTGTCAAAGTGGAAGGGTTTACTATAGCTTTCACATGTAACACATCTTATATCTTACACATCTTATCAAAAATGTTACGGTAAGTACATGTTGTTCCTGTATAATAATGTGCAATATAATAACAGTAATGAAACAGAACAATTTCATGCAGACCCGCTACGCGCATGACACACCCAGGAAATGCCCAGGTCACCCACTGATTTCTTCATAATTTCAAAATGTTCTCACTTGCACTTGCATTGCCAAATTCTAGTGTCTTGCACTCATTTGCAACATCCCCATTCATTCGCAACGTGAACAAACTAAAAATAAAGCGGAAATGAGTTGCTTGTTTAAAAAAATTTATTATTGCATTACAACATGGCTGCCCTTGTCTTGCTAAGAACTAATTATGTGTTATGAGTTTTCTGTAGCTAATAGACAGAGCAGGATATTAAAAGATTAGCTTGATGAATATTGTCCTGCAGGGAACTGTTCATTCATACAGAGGTGGAAATTGGCATGACAATTCAATTTAAATGAAAGATTAAGGAAAATAACTAAACCAGATTCCCTTGAACACAGTTCTTTCCATCCATGAATGCTCCGAACCATGTTGTGTTAGTGCTCTTTTTTTGAAGAGAGAAAAGTTCCCATTCTACTTCTGCTGGAAGCTGTGCTGAGTTTGCACACTGAACTGAACAATTTATAAATTGTGGTTTGAAATGAGGCTCGTATGACGCACAACAGCTTCACATCAATGACTCAAAATAAAACCAGAGCACAAAATGGTTTGCACCTTCTTACAACATTGAGTGTTACAGATGAAAGCACGTCACCGGCCTCATGCAGCGAGGCAAACTAATGTCTGAACTGTCTGTTAATGTGTCACAAACAATTACTCTGTAGTCTGTCCCTGTAACAACACAGATACCACCACACCTGTCTTTATAGCTTTATGATCGTAGACATTGATAGTCTATCAGTTCGTAGCCTGTATACAACCCAAAGGAACTGTACAATGGATGCATTTGTGGAAAATTAACTGTCCTCAAACAAGATGACACTTTCAACAACTTTGTATACCCGTGTTTATCATTCAGTGATACAAAAAAACAACTTTCAGGGATCAAATAAATTCTCAAGAGGTTCTGTTGGGGATTGGCATAACAGTAAACAGACGTTAAGGAACCTGTAGAACCCTAAAATGTAATTAAATGTGTCCTGAATGTGTCATTAATGTTATAAAAAGGGATTTTCCTGACACATTTAAAGCACTCTACACACATTATTTGCATTATATCTGTAATCCCGCTTTATCTAAAGAAATAGCATCAGTACAAACACAGAGAGCACACTTGCATGCGTACGTTTGTGCATAGCAGGATGTGTTGTGGTTGGCGGTATTGCATCAGACCAGGGATTTCCCTGTGCGGTCATTGTCATTAGGTTTTTACTTGATTAAACCAGTAGCATATGAACAATGTAAAAAAGCCAACTTAACTAAATGCTTAATTAGTATTCTGTGGGTGGAAATTGAGCTACCATAATGTTTGAATCTTTTTCTGTAGGCCCAGATTTGGAGCAAACTCACAATACTATTGGAGAAGTGGTTGAACTTTAATTCATATGTTGAATAAAAAACTGCTCTAAGTGACCTAAATATTAAAAAGCTTGTCAAGTAAAATTACAAAATAAGGTTTTCCTTTAGAAGGACACAACGCATGTTGAGTCAGTTTGAGGTCCCAGTATTGAGCAGTCCTGTTGCATCTAGTTGACTTGTAATAGTACATATTGCTTTCCCTTGTAATAGTACATTGAAACAACTATCTCTACTGGAAGTCAACTGAAGTTTGTTGACTAATATTACTTGGCTAACAATTACATACATATTTCCCAGCATGCTCTACCAATTTTTTATTCCACTTTCAACACAGGTTTTTCGGTAGATTACTTATATGCTACACAAATATAAGAAATAACATCATCTAACAGAAATCAATCTGTCAACAGACTTTTAGAATGTACAGTATGTGGATTCACAATACAATTGCATGGCAACTAGCTGTGCTAGGATTTTGATTGCATTTAACAAATACACCATGCTAACACAGGTGGTTGTCATCCAGTTTTATTTATTTAATGCAGCAGAATGAATGGATGTCAACACTGCTATGATTTGTATATTTTTCTTCTCAGTTATTAATACCGTGGTAGGAGCATAGCAACTGCATCCGACTGAAGACAAGTAAAGGGGTCTCAGATGGCTCAGTGGTTAGGGAGTCAGACATGTAGTCGGAAGGTTGACGGTTTGATTCCCGACTGAGCCAAATGTTGTTGTGTCCTTGGGCAAGGCATTTTACCCTAAGTTGCTCCAGGGGGAATTTCTCTGTACCTACTATAAATCACAAAAATATAAAGTGTCCAGACAGGGCTTCCCTTATGGTATAAAGGTTAAATCCCAATGAGACATTAACCTGGTGTCCTGACTGTCTATGTTCAGAAACCATGGAACTCAGCGTTAGAGTGGGACTGTTCAATCCTAATATTATCATGGCTACCTAATTATCCTTTGCTTCTAATGAGCTCATGAAAACACTGGATGTCGATCGTTCCACCACACATCTAAATGCATGAACGCCATGACTCAATTCTTGCATCTCCCTTGTCCCTGATTTGATTAGTCATGTCTACTATAGTGTTATGCATGGCGGTAATCAGACAGACAGCTGTCACATCATATTTTTTATCACTTTTTCCACAACAGTGTGGGTAAAATGTGTGTTATAACGTTCTAAAACTCATATTCTGCAAAAATGTAGTGCTGGGTTTTCCACATTTAATCAAACATTGCAACATTCACATTCCCACAAGGCTAAACATGACTAGGCAAGATCATTGCACAACAGTGAAAGAGAAAAGGACATGTACAGTAACAGCAAAGAAAAAAATAATAATACCCACGTATCTCTGTTATATCAAAACTTATATTATTTCATTATTTCATTCTCTTACATTTAGAGAATCACTTAACTTCCAGTGCTCTTTAGGTAATTTATTTACGTAAACATCTATCTTGTTCCAAGAGCTTATGTTATTTTCTGTGTTGTCAGTTGGATGGGTTATATGTGTGTCCTGCCTATCATTTACCAATTTAGTTTGTTTTCTCTCAGCTGCATCTGGTCCAGTAACAACTGTCACAAGGTTGTCACCTCTCATGTGCAGATATGATGGCTTTCTGAGATTACAAAATTGGGAGGCTCAATAGTCTATAATTATGTTTCTGTAAATGCACTGTGACATCTCCACTAAATGTTGATCCGAACACTTGCCAATCTGGATGAACCTGGTAGAAAATACACAAACCAGTCAGACATAGGTTAACTATTGCAGGTATGGCAATGTTGTCATCCCAGATTATACATTTTAAAGTAAATGTAAAACAAATGTAATGTATCATATAAATTAACCATTATGAAAATCGAGTGTTTTTGATTCATAAACATTGCTATACACTTTTGGTGGACACATTAACATAGACTCTGGCTCTAAAACAAAACATAGGCTGAAAATTCACATCATCTACAACCAAAAGAAATCCCATCTCTCCCCAGATAAATTTGGGTTACACTTTATTTGGAGAGTCTGACATTCCATCTGTATGTGCTCTACAGATAGTTTGTTGATGATATGACTATCAACAAACTATCAACAAACCATCTGTTGATAAGCAACTAATTGTGTATTTTAAGGGTAGGGGTAAGTTTAGAATATGTTTTAGGGTAATGGTTAAGGTTAGGTTTAACATAAGGGG